>QPMI01000617.1:0-19924 GCA_004431415.1 Cyanophora paradoxa | reverse complement strand
TAGCGCATCGCGTGCGCGCGGTTCAGGCCATTCGTGCACGCGCGAAACAAAGAAGTTCACGAACGAACACGATCAGGAGCGCTCCTGCCTCGGTCGTATGCAATGCATGCATTTCGTTCAGGGCGGGTCAGGCGCGGCAATCGTGCGCGCGAATATTCGCCCCTTCACAACGAACATGATCATGAACGTTCGCGATCGTTGCAATGCATGCTTTTCGGTCATGCACTCGAATTCGCGCACGCACTCGCGCGCTGAAATCGTGGCCCCCTTAAGCTTGTCATCTGCAATTAATGAATTCAAAACAAACAAGATCATGATCAATCGTAAATGAGCCCCTGACATACTCGCCGCCCCCCCCCCCCCTTCCTTTGTTTGCACAGATGGACGTCGCATTGATAAACCACGGCACATGTATCAACTTGGCAATGTTCTACGTGACGTGCCTTCCGACCGGTCGACTATCTAGCTGAAGTGTTAGCAAGTTGCCGGCCTTGGGTCGCTCAATATGGGAGGTTCGCGATCGCCTGAGTGGGGGAGACATGGTTTTCGGGGATATCGATAGCCGTAACCAGTCCCACGCGCCCACCCCTTGATCAACTCCTCCATCCCTCATGAGCCCTGGAAGTGAAAGGTCCGCAGTCCGCCGCCCTCCCTTGCCGCCGCACCACCACTCCTCCGCCTTCCGGGTCCCTACTCCGCCTCACCTGCGCCCCAGGGCCCGGATTAGTCCGTGCCCTGTCTTGTCAAGGTGAAGGAGGTGGTAGGAGGAGGAGAGGAGGAAGGAGAGGGAGTGCGCAGAGGCAGTAGCAGGGGGTGGGCAGCGGATGCGGGGGGGGCGGGGAGGGGTGCGGAGACGACCGAGTGGAGAGAGCGCGGACAATTGCAGACGGAGCAGACTCTCTGAGAGAGCTGGGGGCATGGAGGCAAGGCGGGCCGCGAGGGGTCGGAAAGGGTCGGCCGAAGCCGGGGGGTGGCCGAAGCCAGAGCCGGGCCGAAGCCGGAGGGGTGGCCGAGGCCAAGATTGTGGCCGAAGCCGGGGGAGTACTAGTGGCCGAAGCCAAAGGGGTGGCCGAAGCCGGCGTGGGGGCCGGATCCGGAGCCTGGGGGTCGATCGAGGCCTGGGGAGGGACCGAGGATGGTCGAGGGTCGTTCAAGGTTTGGGGTGTCGGCTGGGTCGACGAGGGAGGGGACGTCGACTCAGCGAGCCGGGAATGGGTGGTGGGGGGGGGGGGGGGGTCGGGTTCAGCAGGCGTCGTCAGAGCGGCGGCTGGCGGTGCCACGAGCTCGAGAGGTTTGTACTTGCCGGGTGCGAAAAGGGACGTGAAAGTGAGGTGTCCTGCGGGCACCGTTCTCGCTTTAAAAAGTTTTTGGTTACACGCTTGATCGTCTTGCGGCCGGCCGCCGTCCTTTTATATATAATTAGTCGTGGGTTTAGGTAATTATATGTATAAGGCGGGCGGAGGGGCGGGAGCTCGAGGGGTAGGGGCCACGGGACGCGAGCGTTTGGAGTCAGGGACTGGCCCGGGAAGAGCGTCAGCTGCTCGTTTGCGTGGAGAGGGGGACGGGCACGCGCGCTTGGGGGAAGGGGCAAGGGGGGGAGCGGGACGTTTGGACGGTTGCAAGAAGGGGTTGGACCCTGAGGACGGGGTGGGCAGGGTGCTGGCCGCTAGGCTCTCGTTTAGCTTTATAATTAGCGTCTACTGTTCTGCTGTCTGAGGGACCGGGGCTGCAAGCGTGCGGCCCGCGAAGAATTGAGGGTTGCGTGCAATTGATGGGAGGGAGGACGCAACCGGCGGAGAGGGGGGTGGGAGGCGGAGAGGACGCAACCGGCGGATATCGATGGTTTTTTTTGCAAATGGTATTGTGAAGGGAGGGGGGGGGAGAGGGCGGGGAGGGGGGGGAGGGGGGGCCGGGAGGGCGGGGACCCGGCTTCCGCTTCCGCTGCGAAATCTACGTTTGGTCCTATCGGTGATGCCTTGTCGGATTTCCAGGAATGGTTGCGGGCGCATCGGGTCCGACGGTCCTCCAGATTGCTCGGAGATATTGGTCGAGTAGCAGCGCGAGGTCTTTTGGATGGATGAGTGGTGGTCTTGTTGATGCCCAGGGCTGTGCAGAAGGTGTGCTGTGGGCGCAGGAGGGCTGGGGCGGGGAAGGGGAGTATTTTCCGTGTCGCATCGGGAGGCCGATGGGCGAAGAGAGCCGGTTTTGCATTGGGGGAAAGAAGGGCCCTCGGCGGGGGCCTTTAATTGAATTCGCCGATCCTTGCAGATCTTAACCGCTGCTTGAGCTTGCTTGCGCAAGTACATACCGGGGCCGCGACAATTTAAAGACCGCAGACCTTAGCGCATCGCGGGTCAGGCACGAAGTTGCGCACGCACCACGCGCGCGCACTGTTAAATCGTCGGTCCTTAAATCGTCGGCCCCTCTTCAAATGAATTAATGAAAACAAAAGCGATTCATTAGCGCATCGCGTGCGCGCGGTTCAGCCATTCGTGCACGCGCGAAACAAAGAAGTTCACGAACGAACACGATCAGGAGCGCTCCTGCCTCGGTCGTATTGCAATGCATGCATTTCGTTCAGGGCGGGTCAGGCGCGGGCAATCGTGCGCGCGAATATTCGCGCCCCTTCACAAACGAACATGATCATGAACGTTCGCGATCGTTGCAATGCATGCTTTTCGGTCATGCACTCGAATTCGCGCACGCACTCGCGCGCTGAAATCGTGGTCCCCTTAGCTTGTCATCTGCAATTAATGAATTCAAAACAAACAAGATCATGATCAATCGTAAATGAGCCCTGACATACTCGCCCGCCCCCCCCCCTTCCTTTGTTTGCACAGATGGACGTCGCATTGATAAACCACGGCACATGTATCAACTTGGCAATGTTCTACGTGACGTGCCCTTCCGACGGTCGACTATCTAGCTGAAGTGTTAGCAAGTTGCCGGCCTTGGATCGCTCAATATGGGAGGTTCGCGATCGCCTGAGTGGGGGAGACATGGTTTTCGGGATATCGATAGCCGTAACCAGTCCCACGCGCCCACCCTTGATCAACTCCTCCATCCCTCATGAGCCCTGGAAGTGAAGGTCCGCAGTCCGCCGCCCTCCCTTGCCGCCGCACCACCACTCCTCCGCCTTCCGGGTCCCTACTCCGCCTCACCTGCGCCCAGGGCCCGGATTAGTCCGTGCCCTGTCTTGTCAAGGTGAAGGAGGTGGTAGGAGGAGGAGAGGAGAAGGAGAGGGAGTGCGCAGAGGCAGTAGCAGGGGGTGGGCAGCGGATGCGGGGCGGGGCGGGGAGGGGTGCGGAGACGAACGAGTGGAGAGAGCGCGGACAATTGCAGACGGAGCAGACTCTCTGAGAGAGCTGGGAGCATGGAGGCAAGGCGGGCCGCGAGGGGTCGGAAAGGGTCGGCCGAAGCCGGGGGTGGCCGAAGCCAGAGCCGGGCCGAAGCCGGAGGGGTGCCGAGGCCAAGATTGTGGCCGAAGCCGGGGGAGTACTAGTGGCCGAAGCCAAAGGGTGCCGAAGCGGCGTGGGGGCCGGATCCGGAGCCTGGGGGTCGGTCGAGGCCTGGGAGGGACCGGGATGGTCGAGGGTCGTTCAAGGTTTGGGGTGTCGGCTGGGTCGACGAGGGAGGGGACGTCGACTCAGCGAGCCGGAATGGGTGGTTGGGGGGGTGGGGGGGGGGGGGGGGGTCGGGTTCAGCAGGCGTCGTCAGAGCGGCGGCTGGCGGTGCCACGAGCTCGAGAGGTTTGTACTTGCGGGTGCGAAAAGGGACGTGAAAGTGAGGTGTCCTGCGGGCACCGTTCTCGCTTTAAAAAGTTTTTGGTTACACGCTTGATCGTCTTGCGGCCGGCCGCCGTCCTTTTATATATAATTAGTCGTGGGTTTAGGTAATTATATGTATAAGGCGGGCGGAGGGGCGGGAGCTCGAGGGGTAGGGGCCACGGGACGCGAGCGTTTGGAGTCAGGGACTGGCCCGGAAGAGCGTCAGCTGCTCGTTTGCGTGGAGAGGGGGACGGGCACGCGCGCTTGGGGGAAGGGGCAAGGGGGGGAGCGGGACGTTTGGACGGTTGCAAGAAGGGTTGGACCCTGAGGACGGGTTGGGCAGGGTGCTGGCCGCTAGGCTCTCGTTTAGCTTTATAATTAGCGTCTACTGTTCTGCTGTCTGAGGGACGGGGCTGCAAGCGTGCGGCCCGCGAAGAATTGAGGGTTGCGTGCAATTGATGGGAGGGAGGACGCAACCGGCGGAGAGGCGGGGTGGGAGGCGGAGAGGACGCAACCGGCGGATATCGATGGTTTTTTTGCAATGGTATTGTGAAGGGAGAGGGGGGGGGGAGGCGGGGGAGGGGGGGGGAGGGGGCCGGGAGGGCGGGCCGGCTTCCGCTTCCGCTGCGAATCTACGTTTGGTCCTATCGGTGATGCCTTGTCGGATTTCCAGGAATGGTTGCGGGCGCATCGGTCGCGGTCCCTCCAGATGCTCGGAGATTATTGGTCGAGTAGCAGCGCGAGGTCTTTTTGGATGGATGAAGTGGTGGTTTGTTGATGCCCAGGGCTGTGCAGAAGGTGTGCTGTGGGCGCAGGAGGGCTGGGGCGGGGAAGGGGAGTATTTTCCGTGTCGCATCGGAAGGCGATGGGGCGAAAGAGAGCGGTTTTGCATTGGGGAAGAGGGCCCTCGGCGGGGGCCTTAATTGAATCGCCGATCCTTGCAGATCTTAACCGCTGCTTGAGCTTGCTTGCGCAAGTACATACGGGGCGCGACATTTAAGACCGCAGACCTTAGCGCATCGCGGGTCAGGCACGAAGTTGCGCACGCACCACGCGCGCGCACTGTTAAATCGTCGGTCCTTAAATCGTCGGCCCCTCTTCAAATGAATTAATGAAAACAAAGCGATTCATTAGCGCATCGCGTGCGCGCGGTTCAGGCCATTCGTGCACGCGCGAAACAAAGAAGTTCACGAACGAACACGATCAGGAGCGCTCCTGCCTCGGTCGTATTGCAATGCATGCATTTCGTTTCAGGGCGGGTCAGGCGCGGCAATCGTTGCGCGCGAATATTCGCGCCCTTCACAACGAACATGATCATGAACGTTCGCGATCGTTGCAATGCATGCTTTTCGGTCATGCACTCGAATTCGCGCACGCACTCGCGCGCTGAAATCGTGGCCCCCTTAAGCTTGTCATCTGCAATTAATGAATTCAAACAAACAAGATATGATCAATCGTAAATGAGCCCTGACATACTCGCCGCCCCCCCCCCCCCCTTCCTTTGTTTGCACAGATGGACGTCGCATGATAAACCACGGCACATGTATCAACTTGCAATGTTCTACGTGACGTGCCCTTCGACCGGTCGACTATCTAGCTGAAGTGTTAGCAAGTTGCCGGCTTGGGTCGCTCAATATGGGAGGTTCGCGATCGCCTGAGTGGGGAGACATGGTTTTCGGGGATATCGATAGCCGTAACCAGTCCACGCGCCACCCTTGATCAACTCCTCATCCCTCATGAGCCCTGGAAGTGAAAGGTCCGCAGTCCGCCGCCCTCCTTGCCGCCGCACCACCACTCCTCCGCCTTCGGGTCCCTACTCGCCTCACCTGCGCCCAGGGCCCGGATTAGTCCGTGCCCTGTCTTGTCAAGGTGAAGGAGGTGGTAGGAGGAGGAGAGGAGGAGGAGAGGGAGTGCGCAGAGGCAGTAGCAGGGGTGGGCAGCGGATGCGGGGCGGGGCGGGAGGGTGCGGAGACGACCGAGTGGAGAGAGCGCGGACAATTGCAGACGGAGCAGACTCTCTGAGAGAGTGGGAGCATGGAGCAAGGCGGGCCGCGAGGGGTCGGAAAGGGTCGGCCGAAGCCGGGGGGTGCCGAAGCCAGAGCCGGGCCGAAGCCGGGGGGTGGCGAGGCCAGATTGTGGCCGAAGCCGGGGAGTACTAGTGGCGAAGCCAAAGGGGTGGCGAAGCCGGCGTGGGGGCGGATCCGGAGCCTGGGGGTCGGTCGAGGCCTGGGGAGGACGAGGATGGTCGAGGGTCGTTCAAGGTTTGGGTGTCGGCTGGGTCGACGAGGGAGGGGACGTCGACTCAGCGAGCCGGGAATGGGTGGTTGGGGGGGGGGGGGGGGGTCGGGTTCAGCAGGCGTCGTCAGAGCGGCGGCTGGCGGTGCCACGAGCTCGAGAGGTTTGTACTTGCCGGGTGCGAAAAGGGACGTGAAAGTGAGGTGTCCTGCGGGCACGTTCTCGCTTTAAAAAGTTTTTGGTTACACGCTTGATCGTCTTGCGGCCGGCCGCCGTCCTTTTATATATAATTAGTCGTGGGTTTAGGTAATTATATGTATAAGGCGGCGGAGGGGCGGGAGCTCGAGGGGTAGGGGCCACGGGACGCGAGCGTTTGGAGTCAGGACTGGCCGGGAAGAGCGTCAGCTGCTCGTTTGCGTGGAGAGGGGGACGGGCACGCGCGCTTGGGGAAGGGCAAGGGGGGGAGCGGGACGTTTGGACGGTTGCAAGAAGGGGTTGGACCCTGAGGCGGGGTGGGCAGGGTGCTGGCCGCTAGGCTCTCGTTTAGCTTTATAATTAGCGTCTACTGTTCTGCTGTCTGAGGGACCGGGGCTGCAAGCGTGCGGCCGCGAAGAATTGAGGGTTGCGTGCAATTGATGGGAGGAGACGCAACCGGCGGAGAGGCGGGTGGGAGGCGGAGAGGACGCAACCGGCGGATATCGATGGTTTTTTTGCAAATGGTATTGTGAAGGGAGGGGGGGGAGAGGGCGGGGAGGGGGGGGAGGGGGCCGGGAGGGCGGGGACCCGGCTTCCGCTTCCGCTGCGAAATCTACGTTTGGTCCTATCGGTGATGCCTTGTCGGATTTCCCAGGAATGGTTGCGGGCGCATCGGTCCGACGGTCCCTCCAGATTGCTCGGAGATATTGGTCGAGTAGCAGCGCGAGGTCTTTTTGGATGGATGAAGTGGTGGTCTTGTTGATGCCAGGGCTGTGCAGAAGGTGTGCTGTGGGCGCAGGAGGGCTGGGGCGGGGAAGGGGAGTATTTTCCGTGTCGCATCGGAAGGCCGATGGGGCGAAAGAGAGCCGGTTTTGCATTGGGGGAAAGAAGGGCCCTCGGCGGGGCCTTAATTGAATTCGCCGATCCTTGCAGATCTTAACCGCTGCTTGAGCTTGCTTGCGCAAGTACATACCGGGGCGCGACAATTTAAAGACCGCAGACCTTAGCGCATCGCGGGTCAGGCACGAAGTTGCGCACGCACCACGCGCGCGCACTGTTAAATCGTCGGTCCTTAAATCGTCGGCCCCTCTTCAAATGAATTAATGAAAAACAAAAGCGATTCATTAGCGCATCGCGTGCGCGCGGTTCAGGCCATTCGTGCACGCGCGAAACAAAGAAGTTCACGAACGAACACGATCAGGAGCGCTCCTGCCTCGGTCGTATTGCAATGCATGCATTTCGTTCAGGGCGGGTCAGGCGCGGCAATCGTGCGCGCGAATATTCGCGCCCCTTCACAAACGAACATGATCATGAACGTTCGCGATCGTTGCAATGCATGCTTTTCGGTCATGCACTCGAATTCGCGCACGCACTCGCGCGCTGAAATCGTGGCCCCTTAAGCTTGTCATCTGCAATTAATGAATTCAAACAAACAAGATCATGATCAATCGTAAATGAGCCCTGACATACTCGCCGCCCCCCCCCCCCCCTTCCTTTGTTTGCACAGATGGACGTCGCATTGATAAACCACGGCACATGTATCACTTGGCAATGTTCTACGTGACGTGCCCTTCCGACCGGTCGACTATCTAGCTGAAGTGTTAGCAAGTTGCCGGCCTTGGGTCGCTCAATATGGGAGGTTCGCGATCGCCTGAGTGGGGGAGACATGGTTTTCGGGGATATCGATAGCCGTAACCAGTCCCACGCGCCCACCCCTTGATCAACTCCTCCATCCCTCATGAGCCCTGGAAGTGAAAGGTCCCGCAGTCCGCCGCCCTCCCTTGCCGCCGCACCACCACTCCTCCGCCTTCCGGGTCCCTACTCCGCCTCACCTGCGCCCCAGGGCCCGGATTAGTCCGTGCCCTGTCTTGTCAAGGTGAAGGAGGTGGTAGGAGGAGGAGAGGAGGAAGGAGAGGGAGTGCGCAGAGGCAGTAGCAGGGGGTGGGCAGCGGATGCGGGGCGGGGCGGGGAGGGGTGCGGAGACGACCGAGTGGAGAGAGCGCGGACAATTGCAGACGGAGCAGACTCTCTGAGAGAGCTGGGAGCATGGAGGCAAGGCGGGCCGCGAGGGGTCGGAAAGGGTCGGCCGAAGCCGGGGGGGTGGCCGAAGCCAGAGCCGGGCCGAAGCCGGAGGGTGGCCGAGGCCAAGATTGTGGCGAAGCCGGGGGAGTACTAGTGGCCGAAGCCAAAGGGTGGCCGAAGCCGGCGTGGGGCCGGATCCGGAGCCTGGGGGTCGATCGAGGCCTGGGAGGGACCGAGGATGGTCGAGGGTCGTTCAAGGTTTGGGGTGTCGGCTGGGTCGACGAGGGAGGGGACGTCGACTCAGCGAGCCGGGAATGGTGGTTGGGGGGGGGGGGGGGGGGGGGGTCGGGTTCAGCAGGCGTCGTCAGAGCGGCGGCTGGCGGTGCCACGAGCTCGAGAGGTTTGTACTTGCCGGGTGCGAAAAGGGACGTGAAAGTGAGGTGTCCTGCGGGCACCGTTCTCGCTTTAAAAAGTTTTTGGTTACACGCTTGATCGTCTTGCGGCCGGCCGCCGTCCTTTTATATATAATTAGTCGTGGGTTTAGGTAATTATATGTATAAGGCGGGCGGAGGGGCGGGAGCTCGAGGGGTAGGGGCCACGGGACGCGAGCGTTTGGAGTCAGGGACTGGCCCGGAAGAGCGTCAGCTGCTCGTTTGCGTGGAGAGGGGGACGGGCACGCGCGCTTGGGGGAAGGGGCAAGGGGGGAGCGGGACGTTTGGACGGTTGCAAGAAGGGGTTGGACCCTGAGGACGGGGTGGGCAGGGTGCTGGCCGCTAGGCTCTCGTTTAGCTTTATAATTAGCGTCTACTGTTCTGCTGTCTGAGGGACCGGGGCTGCAAGCGTGCGGCCGCGAAGAATTGAGGGTTGCGTGCAATTGATGGGAGGGAGACGCAACCGGCGGAGAGGCGGGGTGGGAGGCGGAGAGGACGCAACGGCGGATATCGATGGTTTTTTTGCAAATGGTATTGTGAAGGAGGGGAGGGGAGAGGGCGGGGGAGGGGGGGGAGGGGGGGCCGGGGAGGGCGGGGACCCGGCTTCCGCTTCCGCTGCGAAATCTACGTTTGGTCCTATCGGTGATGCCTTGTCGGATTTCCCAGGAATGGTTGCGGGCGCATCGGTCCGACGGTCCCTCCAGATTGCTCGGAGATATTGGTCGAGTAGCAGCGCGAGGTCTTTTTGGATGGATGAAGTGGTGGTCTTGTTGATGCCCAGGGCTGTGCAGAAGGTGTGCTGTGGGCGCAGGAGGGCTGGGCGGGGAAGGGAGTATTTTCCGTGTCGCATCGGGAAGGCCGATGGGGCGAAAGAGAGCCGGTTTTGCATTGGGGAAAGAAGGCCTCGGCGGGGGCCTTAATTGAATTCGCCGATCCTTGCAGATCTTAACCGCTGCTTGAGCTTGCTTGCGCAAGTACATACCGGGGCGCGACAATTTAAAGACCGCAGACCTTAGCGCATCGCGGGTCAGGCACGAAGTTGCGCACGCACCACGCGCGCGCACTGTTAAATCGTCGGTCCTTAAATCGTCGGCCCCTCTTCAAATGAATTAATGAAAAACAAAAGCGATTCATTAGCGCATCGCGTGCGCGCGGTTCAGGCCATTCGTGCACGCGCGAAACAAAGAAGTTCACGAACGAACACGATCAGGAGCGCTCCTGCCTCGGTCGTATTGCAATGCATGCATTTCGTTCAGGGCGGGTCAGGCACGGCAATCGTGCGCGCGAATATTCGCGCCCCTTCACAAACGAACATGATCATGAACGTTCGCGATCGTTGCAATGCATGCTTTTCGGTCATGCACTCGAATTCGCGCACGCACTCGCGCGCTGAAATCGTGGCCCCCTTAAGCTTGTCATCTGCAATTAATGAATTCAAAACAAACAAGATCATGATCAATCGTAAATGAGCCCCTGACATACTCGCCGCCCCCCCCCCTTCCTTTGTTTGCACAGATGGACGTCGCATTGATAAACCACGGCACATGTATCAACTTGGCAATGTTCTACGTGACGTGCCCTTCCGACCGGTCGACTATCTAGCTGAAGTGTTAGCAAGTTGCCGGCCTTGGGTCGCTCAATATGGGAGGTTCGCGATCGCCTGAGTGGGGGAGACATGGTTTTCGGGGATATCGATAGCCGTAACCAGTCCACGCGCCCACCCCTTGATCAACTCCTCCATCCCTCATGAGCCCTGGAAGTGAAAGGTCCCGCAGTCCGCCGCCCTCCCTTGCCGCCGCACCACCACTCCTCCGCCTTCCGGGTCCCTACTCCGCCTCACCTGCGCCCCAGGGCCCGGATTAGTCCGTGCCCTGTCTTGTCAAGGTGAAGGAGGTGGTAGGAGGAGAGAGGAGGAAGGAGAGGGAGTGCGCAGAGGCAGTAGCAGGGGTGGCAGCGGATGCGGGGCGGGCGGGAGGGGTGCGGAGACGACCGAGTGGAGAGAGCGCGGACAATTGCAGACGGAGCAGACTCTCTGAGAGAGCTGGGAGCATGGAGGCAAGGCGGGCGCGAGGGTCGGAAAGGGTCGGCCGAAGCCGGGGGGTGCCGAAGCCAGAGCCGGGCCGAAGCCGGAGGGTGGCCGAGGCCAAGATTGTAGCCGAAGCCGGGGGAGTACTAGTGGCCGAAGCCAAAGGGTGGCCGAAGCCGGCGTGGGGCCGGATCCGGAGCCTGGGGGTCGGTCGAGGCCTGGGGAGGGACCGAGGATGGTCGAGGGTCGTTCAAGGTTTGGGGTGTCGGCTGGGTCGACGAGGGAGGGGACGTCGACTCAGCGAGCCGGGAATGGGTGGTTGGGGGGGGGGGGGGGTCGGGTTCAGCAGGCGTCGTCAGAGCGGCGGCTGGCGGTGCCAGAGCTCGAGAGGTTTGTACTTGCCGGGTGCGAAAAGGGACGTGAAAGTGAGGTGTCCTGCGGGCACCGTTCTCGCTTTAAAAAGTTTTTGGTTACACGCTTGATCGTCTTGCGGCCGGCCGCCGTCCTTTTATATATAATTAGTCGTGGGTTTAGGTAATTATATGTATAAGGCGGGCGGAGGGGCGGGAGCTCGAGGGTAGGGGCCACGGGACGCGAGCGTTTGGAGTCAGGGACTGGCCCGGGAAGAGCGTCAGCTGCTCGTTTGCGTGGAGAGGGGACGGGCACGCGCGCTTGGGGAAGGGCAAGGGGGGAGCGGGACGTTTGGACGGTTGCAAGAAGGGTTGGACCCTGAGGACGGGTGGGCAGGGTGCTGGCCGCTAGGCTCTCGTTTAGCTTTATAATTAGCGTCTACTGTTCTGCTGTCTGAGGGACCGGGGCTGCAAGCGTGCGGCCCGCGAAGAATTGAGGGTTGCGTGCAATTGATGGGAGGGAGGACGCAACCGGCGGAGAGGCGGGGTGGGAGGCGGAGAGGACGCAACCGGCGGATATCGATGGTTTTTTTGCAAATGGTATTGTGAAGGGAGAGGGGGGGGGAGAGGGCGGGGAGGGGGGGGAGGGGGGCCGGGGAGGGCGGGGACCCGGCTTCCGCTTCCGCTGCGAAATCTACGTTTGGTCCTATCGGTGATGCCTTGTCGGATTTCCCAGGAATGGTTGCGGCGCATCGGTCCGACGGTCCCTCCAGATTGCTCGGAGATATTGGTCGAGTAGCAGCGCGAGGTCTTTTTGGATGGATGAAGTGGTGGTCTTGTTGATGCCCAGGGCTGTGCAGAAGGTGTGCTGTGGCGCAGGAGGGCTGGGCGGGAAGGGGAGTATTTTCCGTGTCGCATCGGGAAGGCCGATGGGGCGAAAGAGAGCCGGTTTTGCATTGGGGGAAAGAAGGGCCCTCGGCGGGGCCTTAATTGAATTCGCCGATCCTTGCAGATCTTAACCGCTGCTTGAGCTTGCTTGCGCAAGTACATACCGGGGCGCGACAATTTAAAGACCGCAGACCTTAGCGCATCGCGGGTCAGGCACGAAGTTGCGCACGCACCACGCGCGCGCACTGTTAAATCGTCGGTCCTTAAATCGTCGGCCCCTCTTCAAATGAATTAATGAAAAACAAAAGCGATTCATTAGCGCATCGCGTGCGCGCGGTTCAGGCCATTCGTGCACGCGCGAAACAAAGAAGTTCACGAACGAACACGATCAGGAGCGCTCCTGCCTCGGTCGTATTGCAATGCATGCATTTCGTTCAGGGCGGGTCAGGCGCGGCAATCGTGCGCGCGAATATTCGCGCCCCTTCACAAACGAACATGATCATGAACGTTCGCGATCGTTGCAATGCATGCTTTTCGGTCATGCACTCGAATTCGCGCACGCACTCGCGCGCTGAAATCGTGGCCCCTTAAGCTTGTCATCTGCAATTAATGAATTCAAAACAAACAAGATCATGATCAATCGTAAATGAGCCCCTGACATACTCGCCGCCCCCCCCCCCCCTTCCTTTGTTTGCACAGATGGACGTCGCATTGATAAACCACGGCACATGTATCAACTTGGCAATGTTCTACGTGACGTGCCCTTCCGACCGGTCGACTATCTAGCTGAAGTGTTAGCAAGTTGCCGGCCTTGGGTCGCTCAATATGGGAGGTTCGCGATCGCCTGAGTGGGGGAGACATGGTTTTCGGGGATATCGATAGCCGTAACCAGTCCCACGCGCCCACCCCTTGATCAACTCCTCCATCCCTCATGAGCCCTGGAAGTGAAAGGTCCCGCAGTCCGCCACCCTCCCTTGCCGCCGCACCACCACTCCTCCGCCTTCCGGGTCCCTACTCCGCCTCACCTGCGCCCCAGGGCCCGGATTAGTCCGTGCCCTGTCTTGTCAAGGTGAAGGAGGTGGTAGGAGGAGGAGAGGAGGAAGGAGAGGGAGTGCGCAGAGGCAGTAGCCGGGGTGGGCAGCGGATGCGGGGCGGGGCGGGGAGGGGTGCGGAGACGACCGAGTGGAGAGAGCGCGGACAATTGCAGACGGAGCAGACTCTCTGAGAGAGCTGGGAGCATGGAGGCAAGGCGGGCCGCGAGGGGTCGGAAAGGTCGGCCGAAGCCGGGGGGTGGCCGAAGCCAGAGCCGGGCCGAAGCCGGAGGGTGGCCGAGGCCAAGATTGTGGCCGAAGCCGGGGGAGTACTAGTGCCGAAGCCAAAGGGGTGGCCGAAGCCGGCGTGGGGCCGGATCCGGAGCCTGGGGTCGGTCGAGGCCTGGGGAGGGACCGAGGATGGTCGAGGGTCGTTCAAGGTTTGGGGTGTCGGCTGGGTCGACGAGGGAGGGGACGTCGACTCAGCGAGCCGGGAATGGGTGGTTGGGGGGGGGGGGTCGGGTTCAGCAGGCGTCGTCAGAGCGGCGGCTGGCGGTGCCACGAGCTCGAGAGGTTTGTACTTGCCGGGTGCGAAAAGGGACGTGAAAGTGAGGTGTCCTGTTTTAGGAGGTTTTATACGTCCCAGTAGACCTTAGCAACCTTCCCGTAGCGTACCAGCAGCAGGCGAGCAGGCTGTCACGTTGCAAGAGAAAGCTGCTAATCACAGACTACTGTGTACCCTAGGACACGGCTACCGGAAAGTATCAAGCTAGAGTCAGAAAAAGTAGCTAGGGTCGCATCTTCGTACAGGGGTACAGTGACTCAGGAAATCGCGAGAAGCCGCGGGTCAAGTCACGGTACTACTGCGAACGAAGTGCAAACAAAGCACTAACGGCTAGGAAACCCTATCGGCAACAGCTCTCCAGGTCCTCACAGACGCTTCCACGCGGCTGGATCAGAAGAGATGTAGAGCTGCGCATTTGGTTGAGGGCAAACCAGGCAGCGGTGATCAGCCGCTGACCCAGCGCCAAGAGAGAATTCCCGAAACTCGCAAGCCACATCCCAGTGAAGGGCACGTCATCGACAACGGAAGTGAATCCGGTAAACCGCAGTACAGGCCGTGATTCAAGACTCGTCATCCGTCGTGTCATCATCGGAAAGTGAATCGGGATCAACGGCAGGTGGCGGAGGCACGGGGACCTCATGATCGGGCGGCACAGGCACGGGGGCCTTGCGAGGGCGACCGGCTTTGCGGGGAGCGAGAACATTGGCAGGACGCTCGTGAAAAGCGATCATGAGATCAACGTGCATGAGAACCTCGCGCGAGCGATACACCAGTGAAGTGTCATCGCCTCGGACAGTGTACAAAAGACCGTGAGAGTGAACCTCAGTGACAGTGTAAGGGCCAGTCCAACCATTGCGAGGCCCAGTGCGCTTGACGTTACTGGTCTTCGCGCTGATAATCCAGCACAACACTTTGTCACCAGGCTTGAAAACACGATGCGGCTCACGGCCAGTGCCATAGCGAAGCAACTTCTTGTTGTAAAGTTTGCGGTGTTCTCGGACGGCAGAGATTTGGTCGCGGGCGGCTCGAGCGACCGACAAAGCGTAATCGTAGAGAGAAACGGGATCTTCGTGAGGTTCGCGCAGGGTGAGGTCGAGACGAAGATCGCCAGGCAACATCAATTCTCGTCCAAAGTGCAGAGCGGCGGGTGAAAAACCAGTGGCAGCGTGAATCGTGGTCCGGAGAGCGAAGAGCACGCGATAATGATAGAAAGGCCAATGGGAATTGTCCTCCCCGTTCTCATCGCAAAGAGCATACACCAAGCGCTTGTAAATGCCACCAAGCCGCTCAGCACCGCCGTTCGTGGACTGGTGGGACGTGGGAGCGTAAATCAACCGAGTACCCTGGCGAGTCCAGAATTTGCCCCAGAGACTAGTAGGCGTGAAGACCTTGGCGTTATCCGTGAGATACCGCTTGCAAGGGCCGTGATTCGCGTACACAGTTTGTGCAGCCCACTCACAGCACGACCATCAGCCTCCGTCAGCATCAAAATCTCAGGGTACTTGGTAAAAGCGTCGACGTCAATGTGCACAAGTGTGAAACGGTGAAGTCGACCGTTCTCAGAGGGCGCCATAGGGAAGTGATCGGCTTGACGCAAGTCGCCAGGATGCTCAGACTCGATCACAGTGAATTGTGACTTCGGCTTCTTGTGAGCCTTGGCAAACTGACAGTGTCGGCACGTCTTCACGTAGCGATGGACAGCAGTCGTCATGCCCGGCCACCAAAACCGTGAGGCGATGCGCCGAGCAACAATGGGGGCACCACGGTGAGCCCAGTCATCGTGGTAAGCGTGAACAATCTTCTCCGCCACTCTGGGGGTACAACGATCTGAGGCCGCATAGTGGGGAGCAAGGGCAACCGCAGTACGGTATCTTGCTCATCGATCGTGTACTGAGTAGCTTCACGAGCGAAGCGATCG
Organism: Cyanophora paradoxa; assembly: GCA_004431415.1. Taxonomy (NCBI): domain Eukaryota; class Glaucocystophyceae; order Cyanophorales; family Cyanophoraceae; genus Cyanophora; species Cyanophora paradoxa. Next base: position 4,496 of record QPMI01000617.1, on the reverse strand, counting down.
CGTGCAGACTTGCAGAGAATGCAGCTCCCAAGCACCTCCGGGTCACGTTCACCAGCAGTGTAGTGGGAGTGACAGCGCGCCAGGTTCTCCTTCTCGCGAAGAAGTGCGAACACCATCTGGCAAAGAGGGTCACGAGCCTGAGCCATGATGACCGCGGTCCCATCGGAAACAAGTTCACGGATCGTCGGTGGCGGAGGAACGTCAACGAGGGGCGGGGCCCTCGCTCCAGGTGTCCATGACAACGGTGCACGCGGCAAGCGAACGTGTGTCGGCTCATTCTGGGCGCCTTCACCTTCGTCCAGCGGGGCGATAGCGCTGCTAGAAGTGGGATCAGGTCGCGGACGACCGAGGTCACGTTCTTGCTGCAGGAAGTGCATGTACTCTTCCTCGTCAGCAACGTCGAGATGCGACGGGGGCGCAATGGCATATCGAGACTGCCGTGAATTCTTGCCCTTGGGAGGCTTCACCCGCGGTACGGGGCATGCCTTGGCGTTCAGCGCCTTGCGGGATTGTCGCCGTCTGCGCCGCTCCTCGGGGTTCGGTTCCGAACAGAGGGCAGGGGTACGAGCGCGTCGATCTCAGACGGGGTACGGCCCATCTCTGCCAGTTGGCGTCGCCGTTCGAGCGTCGTCGCCGTCCTTTCCGCGAGGCTTCGTGCAGATCTCGGGCCCCACGCGAACGTCTGTCGCGATCACTGGCGAGGCGGTCAGCGTAGTCCTTTTCAAGCCGTCGCTGGTATTGGCGCGGGACACTCCAAGCCGTGCTCCGTCTTGAGTTCGACGTTCCGTCGGACGCCGAGGACTGCGAAGATTGGCCGTCATCCGTGAGGGCCCGGCGTCGTGCCCGTTCCACAGAGTCGCGTAGCGTGCGGTCAGCTGCTTGACGATCGAAGCCTCGCAAAGATGGACGGGGTAGCGACGGCTCGCTCTCCTCGTCTGTACCCCCTCCCCCTCCTTCCGGTGACTGAGACCGAGGCCTCCGGGCCGAGCTCTCCCGTCCTCGAGCTTGAAGCCCGTCAGCGGAGCTCTCCTGTCCTCGAACTTGAAGTCGGCGGCGGCGACCCTCGGCCGGTAGCCAGGCCGCGCCGTCGAGTGTATGCTCGAGGTTCGTCACCCCGCGGCGTCGCCGTGCAGGAGGGGCCGTCGCGCCCGCCTCGTCTGCCGCTGCGGCCGGTGCAGGCGTGTCAACTTCCATGGGTACGACGTCGGGGGCAGAGAGGGCGCCGTTCTCGTGGAGCCGTTCCAGCGTGATCTGGGACTCCACGTCTTCCAGGCCGCGTTCTCGACGATGTCACGCACTCGCTGAGTGTCGGGCGTCAACGACCTTGGACGTCGCCGTGAAGTCTGAGGGTCGTCGCGGTCTCGGCGCGGTGGCGCCGGGGCAAGGTGCTCGGGTCGCGTGGTGGCGCGGCGTCTATCCCCAGTAGGGATCCACGCCGGCCGTCCAGAGTATGTTTGCAGGGCCGAGGAGGTGCGGTGGATGGCGACGCGGTAGAGTTCGCGTGGATCGTCGTAGTCTCCCGCATCGGGCACACCGAACCCGTGAGCGCCGTCTGGTATCGAAGTCGTGATGTCAGTGCCGTCAGCGCCGCCAGGCTTGTACACTGCGTGCGTCTCCGCAAGGCGAGAGCAGCAGTCCGCAACGACGTTCGACCGCCCGTTGCGGTACTCGATAGTGTAGTTGTAGTGGTTGAGGGCGATGGCCGCGCGCCCAAGCGTCTTGTTGTTCGCCAGCTCCTGTGTCTTCAACCATTGCAACGCCGAATGATCCGTGCGGATCGTGAACGGGTGGCCGCAGACGAAGTAGTGGTGCAGACCTTAACGCCCAGAGTACCGCAATGCATTCGCCCTCCGTTGGTGATTGGTACTTGCGCTCCATGTTTGTCAGAGTACGACTGATGAATGCGATCGGGCGCTCGCGGCCGTCCTTGTCCTCCTGCATGAGCACCGCTCCATGGCCCGTTTGCTCCAGTCCGTGTAAATGATGAACGGCTTCGTGAAGTCGGGCAGCATCAGCACAATGTCCTCGCACATCGCCTTCTTGAGGTCGTCCAACGCAGCGAGAGCCTCGTCATTCCACACCAGTTGAGCCGGTCGGCTCGTAGTGCGTCCGTAAGGAGGTCTCGCAGGGAAAGTTCCCGTCGCGCGTAACTCTGTACGAAGCGCCGGTAGAAGCCCGTGAGGCCGAGGAAACTGCGGAGTTGCTCGACAGTCTGGAGTTCGTTCGCCGTGATCTTGGAGATGATCTCAACCTTCTTGGGGTCCATGCGAATGCCGTCGCTGCTGACACGGAATCCGAGCAGCTCGACTTCCCGCACCATGAAACGACATTTGCTGGGCTTGAGTTTGAGGTTACCGCGGTCGATCGCAGCGAAGAAGGCCTCCAGGTCGAGAAGGTGTTGTTTGACGTTCGGCGAGTGGACCGTGAGGTCATCGACGTACGCCACGACGCAGGTGGACAAAAGGTTGCCCAAAATTGACGTCACGGCTCGACAGAACGCCGCTGGGCCGTTCGTGATACCAAAAGGGGTCACTTTCCACCTGTACATTCCCCAGGGACGATGAATGTCGTCAGGTCACGTGACTCCTCGTCGAGTTCCAACTGCCAGAAACCCGACGTTGCGTCGCCAGTCGAGAACGTGGACGCACCTGTAGGCGCTCCAATTGGTCCTCAATGCGTGGCAACGGGAAGACATCACGTTCCGTGAGGGAATTGAGCTTCCTGTAGTCGACGCAGAATCGCATCGTGCATCCTTCTTCGGTGCCGCACCACGGGGCTGCCGAAACCAGCTTGCGAAGGCTCGATGAGACCGTCGCGTAGCAGCTTCTCGATTTCCGCCTTCGCAGCCTTCTCCGCAGGCGGAGAGAGCCGGCGAGGGACGGTGTACAGCGGGAGGTGCTTGGCGGGGACGCCGGGCAGAAGTCGGATGCTGTGCTTGTACTTCAGGAGCTGCGTGGATTGATGTTCTGGGCGAAGCAGTGCTGGCGTTGCGTGAGAAGGTTCTGGAGTTGAGTGCGATCCTCGGAAGGGCGTCGGGGTTCGACTCCGATGGTTTCAACAGGCGTCCACCATCGCCTTGATGGTCTCGGGCGATGGCTTTGTAGGAGGCGCAGTGTCACTCGACGGGGGCTCCATTCGAGCGTCGGCATTGACGGACGCGATGGGCACCGTGGGGCCGACTGCGGGGCCAACAGCATCGGCTTGGAGTCGAAGCGGGCGAAGTGAGGCTCGAAGAAACTGGCCAGCTCCATGAGCTCCTTGTCGTTGAAGTGATCGCCGGTTCGAGCAGTGTAAGGGGTGACGACACGTGCGACGTACGACATGAGATGCTCGCTGGCCTCGTGGGATAGCGGGATGTCGGCAGCAGCATCGACGGAGCCAACATGCGCCGCCTCGCCCTCCTTGCAGTTGGGTTCGGGCGGTCGTCGGTGGTAGACCTCCGGGTAGAGGCGTCGGGCTCGGGAGATGTAGCGCCGTGGTTGCGAGCGTCGGGGTACGACAACAGGCTTGAAGTTCTCATAGATTTGCGCGGCTACGGAAGAGATCGGGAATGTCAGTTGTTGTTGAGGTGTCCAGAGCTGTAACACCCTTGGGGTAGGTCTCGACATTCTCGTGTGGACGGAATTCGGACTCGGCCAAGTCCCGAATTCAGTCTCCGCAATCACAGTTCCGGCTCGCAGGCGGACAGGCCGCCTGTGAGGTTGCAGATCTGCACGAAAACGTGCGTGTGCTGGGTTCGGTGAATTTGGTATGGCACCAAGATTCGACTTCGTCGGCTCCGTCGAAGCCGTCGTCGTCGAGGAGGAGTGGTGCGGAGTGAGGAGGACTTCCGGTGCGCCGAGAGTCGTGTTCGAAGTCGTTTGTGGCATGTAACATCGAACGAGCGATTCACCCGGCCGTACAGTGATGTCCTTCGCCAATCGGACCAGAACGCCGCCGTCGTGCTGGCCCGCAGCCGAAAAGGACGTGGAATCGTTCGCCATCCGAGGAGTCAGGCGACGTGATCGTCATCCCCAATTTGCTGGGTCGAGCACGATGTGAGCGTTGAGCGCCACCAGCGTTGTGAGGCCGAGTAGCATTGGAGTGTTGCCCATGAACCAGGCGCGACGACGAGGACCTTCGCGGAATTGTGACCGGACCAACCTTAATTGCAATGAATGCGATGCGCGCATAGGCAGTCATGTCCGTTCCAAAGCCGGTGAGGTGCACGCGCGGAGCGTTGCTGTAGCGAAGGCTGGCAGTTTGTCGGCGATACTGCCGTCGAGTACGTCCGCAGCGGCTCCTGTATCCACCAATGCCTTGGTGAGGAGGTATTGAAGGACTTGTCGTCGGTGATCGATAGCGGCGATATGCAAGTTGACGCAGATTCGGCCGTCGTTGATGCGCTCTCTGAGCGTGCGGTTCGTGTCCGTCATTCGCGCAATGGGTGTGGTACTGACGGGCCGCCGTCGCCGAGAGGGAACGTCAAGGGGGTCCTCGACGTCGTCAAATCCCAA
>QPMI01000616.1:0-28822 GCA_004431415.1 Cyanophora paradoxa | reverse complement strand
AGCTGCTAATCACAGACTACTGTGTACCCTAGGACACGGCTACCGGAAAGTATCAAGCTAGAGTCAGAAAAAGTAGCTAGGGTCGCATCTTCGTACAGGGGTACAGTGACTCAGGAAATCGCGAGAACCGCGGGTCAAGTCACGGTACTACTGCGAACGAAGTGCAAACAAGCACTAACGGCTAGGAAACCCTATCGGCAACAGCTCTCCAGGTCCTCACAGACGCTTCCACGCGGCTGGATCAGAAGAGATGTAGAGCTGCGCATTTGTTGAGGGCAAACCAGGCAGCAGTGATCAGCCGCTGACCCAGCGCCAGAGAGAATTCCCGAAACTCGCAAGCCACATCCCAGTGAAGGGCACGTCATCGACAACGGAAGTGAATCCGGTAAACCGCAGTACGGGCTGTGATTCAAGACTCGTCATCCGTCGTGTCATCATCGGAAAGTGAATCGGGATCAACGGCAGGTGGCGGAGGCACGGGGACCTCATGATCGGGCGGCACAGGCACGGGGGCCTTGCGAGGGCGACCGGCTTTGCGGGGAGCGAGAACATTGGCAGGACGCTCGTGAAAAGCGATCATGAGATCAACGTGCATGAGAACCTCGCGCGAGCGATACACCAGTGAAGTGTCATCGCCTCGGACAGTGTACAAAAGACCGTGAGAGTGAACCTCAGTGACAGTGTAAGGGCCAGTCCAACCATTGCGAGGCCCAGTGCGCTTGACGTTACTGGTCTTCGCGCTGATAATCCAGCACAACACTTTGTCACCAGGCTTGAAAACACGATGCGGCTCACGGCCAGTGCCATAGCGAAGCAACTTCTTGTTGTAAAGTTTGCGGTGTTCTCGGACGGCAGAGATTTGGTCGCGGGCGGCTCGAGCGACCGACAAAGCGTAATCGTAGAGAGAAACGGGATCTTCGTGAGGTTCGCGCAGGGTGAGGTCGAGACGAAGATCGCCAGGCAACATCAATTCTCGTCCAAAGTGCAGAGCGGCGGGTGAAAAACCAGTGGCAGCGTGAATCGTGGTCCGGAGAGCGAAGAGCACGCGATAATGATAGAAAGGCCAATGGGAATTGTCCTCCCCGTTCTCATCGCAAAGAGCATACACCAAGCGCTTGTAAATGCCACCAAGCCGCTCAGCACCGCCGTTCGTGGACTGGTGGGACGTGGGAGCGTAAATCAACCGAGTACCCTGGCGAGTCCAGAATTTGCCCCAGAGACTAGTAGGCGTGAAGACCTTGGCGTTATCCGTGAGATACCGCTTGCAAGGGCCGTGATTCGCGTACACAGTTTGTGCAGCCCACTCACAGGCACGACCATCAGCCTCCGTCAGCATCAAAATCTCAGGGTACTTGGTAAAAGCGTCGACGTCAATGTGCACAAGTGTGAAACGGTGAAGTCGACCGTTCTCAGAGGGCGCCATAGGGAAGTGATCGGCTTGACGCAAGTCGCCAGGATGCTCAGACTCGATCACAGTGAATTGTGACTTCGGCTTCTTGTGAGCCTTGGCAAACTGACAGTGTCGGCACGTCTTCACGTAGCGATGGACAGCAGTCGTCATGCCCGGCCACCAAAACCGTGAGGCGATGCGCCGAGCAACAATGGGGGCACCACGGTGAGCCCAGTCATCGTGGTAAGCGTGAACAATCTTCTCCCGCCACTCTGGGGGTACAACGATCTGAGGCCGCATAGTGGGGAGCAAGGGCAACCGCAGTACGGTATCTTGCTCATCGATCGTGTACTGAGTAGCTTCACGAGCGAAGCGATCGCGTGCAGACTTGCAGAGAATGCAGCTCCCAAGCACCTCCGGGTCACGTTCACCAGCAGTGTAGTGGGAGTGACAGCGCGCCAGGTTCTCCTTCTCGCGAAGAAGTGCGAACACCATCTGGCAAAGAGGGTCACGAGCCTGAGCCATGATGACCGCGGTCCCATCGGAAACAAGTTCACGGATCGTCGGTGGCGGAGGAACGTCAACGAGGGGGCGGGGGCCCTCGCTCCAGGTGTCCATGACAACGGTGCCACGCGGCAAGCGAACGTGTGTTCGGCTCATTCTGGGCGCCTTCACCTTCGTCCAGCGGGGCGATAGCGCTGCTAGAAGTTGGGATCAGGTCGCGGACGACCGAGGTCACGTTTCTTGCGCAGGAAGTGCATGTTACTCTTCCTCGTCAGCAACTCGAGATGCGCGGGGGCGCAATGCATATCGAGACTGCCGTGAATTCTTGCCCTTGGGAGGCTTCACCCGCGGTACGGGGCATGCCTTGGCGTTCAGCGCCTTGCGGGATTGTCGCCGTCTGCGCCGCTCCTCCGGGGTTCGGTTCCGAACAGAGGGCAGGGGTACGAGCGCGTCGATCTCAGACGGGGTACGGCCCATCTCTGCCAGTTGGCGTCGCCGTTCGAGCGTCGTCGCCGTCCTCTCCCGCGAGGCTTCGTGCAGATCTCGGGCCGCACGCGAACGTCTGTCGCGATCACTGGCGAGGCGGTCAGCGTAGTCCTTTTCAAGCCGTCGCTGGTATTGGCGCGGGACACTCCAAGCCGTGCTCCGTCTTGAGTTCGACGTTCCGTCGGACGCCGAGGACTGCGAAGATTGGCCGTCATCCGTGAGGGCCCGCGTCGTGCCCGTTCCACAGAGTCGCGTAGCGTGCGGTCAGCTGCTTGACGATCGAAGCTCGCAAAGATGGACGGGGTAGCGACGGCTCGCTCTCCTCGTCTGTACCCCCTCCCCCTCCTTCCGGTGACTGAGACCGAGGCCTCCGGGCCGAGCTCTCCCGTCCTCGAGCTTGAAGCCCGTCAGCGGAGCTCTCCTGTCCTCGAACTTGAAGTCGGCGGCGGCGACCCTCGGCCGGTAGCCAGGCCGCGCCGTCGAGTGTATGCTCGAGGTTCGTCACCCCGCGGCGTCGCCGTGCAGGAGGGGCCGTCGCGCCCGCCTCGTCTGCCGCTGCGGCCGGTGCAGGCGTGTCAACTTCCATGGGTACGACGTCGGGGGCAGAGAGGGCGCCGTTCTCGTGGAGCCGTTCCAGCGTGATCTGGGACTCCACGTCTTCCAGGCCGCCGTTCTCGACGATGTCACGCACTCGCTGAGTGTCGGGCGTCAACGACCTTGGACGTCGCCGTGAAGTCTGAGGGTCGTCGCGGTCTCGGCGCGGTGGCGCCGGGGCAAGGTGCTCGGGTCGCGTGGTGGCGCGGCGTCTATCCCCAGTAGGGATCCACGCCGCCCGTCCAGAGTATGTTGCAGGGCCGAGGAGGTGCGGTGGATGGCGACGCGGTAGAGTTCGCGTGGATCGTCGTAGTCTCCCGCATCGGGCACACCGAACCCGTGAGCGCCGTCTGGTATCGAAGTCGTGATGTCAGTGCCGTCAGCGCCGCCAGGCTTGTACACTGCGTGCGTCTCCGCAAGGCGAGAGCAGCAGTCCGCAACGACGTTCGACCGCCCGTTGCGGTACTCGATAGTGTAGTTGTAGTGGTTGAGGGCGATGGCCGCGCGCCCAAGCGTCTTGTTGTTCGCCAGCTCCTGTGTCTTCAACCATTGCAACGCCGAATGATCCGTGCGGATCGTGAACGGGTGGCCGCAGACGAAGTAGTGGTGCCAGACCTTAACCGCCCAGAGTACCGCAATGCATTCGCCCTCCGTTGGTGATTGGTACTTGCGCTCCATGTTTGTCAGAGTACGACTGATGAATGCGATCGGGCGCTCGCGGCCGTCCTTGTCCTCCTGCATGAGCACCGCTCCCATGGCCCGTTTGCTCCAGTCCGTGTAAATGATGAACGGCTTCGTGAAGTCGGGCAGCATCAGCACAATGTCCTCGCACATCGCCTTCTTGAGGTCGTCCAACGCAGCGAGAGCCTCGTCATTCCACACCAAGTTGAGCCGGTCGGCTCGTAGTGCGTCCGTGAGGAGGTCTCGCAGGGAAAGTTCCCGTCGCGCGTAACTCTGTACGAAGCGCCGGTAGAAGCCCGTGAGGCCGAGGAAACTGCGGAGTTGCTCGACAGTCTGGAGTTCGTTCGCCGTGATCTTGGAGATGATCTCAACCTTCTTGGGGTCCATGCGAATGCCGTCGCTGCTGACACGGAATCCGAGCAGCTCGACTTCCCGCACCATGAAACGACATTTGCTGGGCTTGAGTTTGAGGTTACCGCGGTCGATCGCAGCGAAGAAGGCCTCCAGGTCGAGAAGGTGTTGTTTGACGTTCGGCGAGTGGACCGTGAGGTCATCGACGTACGCCACGACGCAGGTGGACAAAAGGTTGCCCAAAATTGACGTCACGGCTCGACAGAACGCCGCTGGGCCGTTCGTGATACCAAAAGGGGTCACTTTCCACCTGTACATTCCCCAGGGGACGATGAATGTCGTCAGGTCACGTGACTCCTCGTCGAGTTCCAACTGCCAGAAACCCGACGTTGCGTCGCCAGTCGAGAACGTGGACGCACCCTGTAGGCGCTCCAATTGGTCCTCAATGCGTGGCAACGGGAAGACATCACGTTCCGTGAGGGAATTGAGCTTCCTGTAGTCGACGCAGAATCGCATCGTGCCATCCTTCTTCGGTGCCAGCACCACGGGGCTGCCGAAACCAGCTTGCGAAGGCTCGATGAGACCGTCGCGTAGCAGCTTCTCGATTTCCGCCTTCGCAGCCTTCTCCGCAGGCGGAGAGAGCCGGCGAGGGACGGTGTACAGCGGGAGGTGCTTGGCGGGGACGCCGGGCAGAAGTCGGATGCTGTGCTTGTACTTCAGGAGCTCGCGTGGATTGATGTTCTGGGCGAAGCAGTGCTGGCGTTGCGTGAGAAGGTTCTGGAGTTGAGTGCGATCCTCGGGAAGGGCGTCGGGGTTCGACTCCGATGGTTTCAACAGGGCGTCCACCATCGCCTTGATGGTCTCGGGCGATGGCTTTGTAGGAGGCGCAGTGTCACTCGACGGGGGCTCCATTCGAGCGTCGGCATTGACGGACGCGATGGGCACCGTGGGGCCGACTGCGGGCCAACCAGCATCGGCTCGGAGTCGAAGCGGGCGAAGTGAGGCTCGAAGAAACTGGCCAGCTCCATGAGCTCCTTGTCGTTGAAGTGATCGCCGGTTCGAGCAGTGTAAGGGGTGACGACACGTGCGACGTACGACATGAGACGCTCGCTGGCCTCGTGGGATAGCGGGATGTCGGCAGCAGCATCGACGGAGCCAACATGCGCCGCCTCGCCCTCCTTGCAGTTGGGTTCGGGCGGTCGTCGGTGGTAGACCTCCGGGTAGAGGCGTCGGGCTCGGGAGATGTAGCGCCGTGGTTGCGAGCGTCGGGGTACGACAACAGGCTTGAAGTTCTCATAGATTTGCGCGGCTACGGAAGAGATCGGGAATGTCAGTTGTTGTTGAGGTGTCCAGGAGCTGTAACACCCCTTGGGGTAGGTCTCGACATTCTCGTGTGGACGGAATTCGGACTCCGGCCAAGTCCCGAATTCAGTCTCCGCAATCACAGTTCCGGCTCGCAGGCGGACAGGCCGCCTGTGAGGGTTGCAGATCTGCACGAAAAACGTGCCGTGTGCTGGGTTGCGGTGAATTTGGTATGGCACCAAGAATTCGACTTCGTCGGCTCCGTCGAAGCCGTCGTCGTCGAGGAGGAGTGGTGGCGGAGTGAGGAGGACTTCCGGTGCGCCGAGAGTCGTGTTCGAAGTCGTTTGTGGCATGTAACATCGAACGAGCGATTCACCCGGCCGTACAGTGATGTCCTTCGCCAATCGGACCAGAACGCCGCCGTCGTGCTGGCCCGCAGCCGAAAAGGGACGTGGAATCGTTCGCCATCCGAGGAGTCAGGCGACGTGATCGTCATTCCCCAATTTGCTGGGTCGAGCACGATGTGAGCGTTGAGCGCCACCAGCGTTGTGAGGCCGAGTAGCATTGGAGTGTTGCCCATGAGACCAGGCGCGACGACGAGGACCTTCCGCGGAATTGTGACCGGACCAACCTTAATTGCAATGAATGCGATGCGCGCATAGGCAGTCATGTCCGTTCCAAAGCCGGTGAGGTGCACGCGCGGAGCGTTGCTGTAGCGAAGGCCTGGCAGTTTGTCGGCGATACTGCCGTCGAGTACGTCCGCAGCGGCTCCTGTATCCACCAATGCCTTGGTGAGGAGGTATTGAAGGACTTGTCGTCGGTGATCGATAGCGGCGATGTGCAAGTTGACGCAGATTCGGCCGTCGTTGATGCGCTCTCTGAGCGTGCGGTTCGTGTCCGTCATTCGCGCAATGGGGTGTGGTACTGACGGGCCGCCGTCGCCGAAGAGGGGAACGTCAAGGGGGTCCTCGACGTCGTCAAATCCCAACATGCGTGCCGCGCAGACGCGAAGCGAGGCGAGGTAGCTCTGCTCATACGGTGTGCACGGTGTCGAACCGGAGATGACGCTGGCTGGCGGGAGCGGTGCCGTCCGCTTGAGGCGAGGTCGCTTCCGCGTGGTTGTCCGCCTGTGCACGTTCATGAGGACGTCCGTCGCGGCGAATGGGCGTGCCCTGCAGGGAGCTGCCGACAGACGCAGCGGGGGCCGGTGATTGCGCATTGTGGCTGAAAAGTATCCGACGCCAAGGATGGGCTTGCAGTCGGCGTTTGCGAGCTTGTTGAGGTGGCGGTTGCTGGGCCAGCCATAGTGAATCTCGTTGATCGCGTCAACTTCGGTCCCCGCTGCGCCATCCCGTCGTTCAGCCGGCCGGTAGCCAGGCTCTCCGGGGGATCGGAACGGGATGGCTTCGCGGTGGCGCGAGAGAGACGCCCGGAGATATTTGACGAGTTGGGGCCAAGCGTGGCGGAGGCGCGTGTCGCGTTGGAGTACGTGCCGCTCGTAGAAACGTGTCCGTTGAGCGTCATGACTACGGAAGTCATTGTGGAGGACCACGTCCCACGCCGCGAGGCCGATTGAATTGAGGATGAAGGCCGCCCGAGTGAACAAGGCGCGAGTGAAAGCGAGGTCGGCTGACAGGCCCTGAGAGGTTGTGAAATCCCACCGAAAGTTCTCGATCTCGTGGAGCGTCTCCAGGATTGCGTGGGCGTTGAGTTGGTGAGACCGCTGAAGCGGCGACCAGTCGTACAAGTGATAACTGGCAGCGAATTCAGGGTCCTCGAAGGCACGGTGTCGCGCGGACGTGATCCGCTCGTAGTCCGGTCCCCGTCCAGAGTAGAGGAGCCAGCAGCCCATCGTGAGATCCGTCGACGTCCTGGGATTAGTGAGGTCGTTGTATGCGATCGTGTACGTGTGCTGCCGTGTGAGCGGTCCAAGGAGGCCGTGGGGGGCGAACGCGGACGACTGCACGCGCGAGGCTAGGCTCGGCGTCCCGGCCGACGGGGTCTCCGATGGAGCTACGGACTCGGCGGTGGAGCCACCACTGTCCGAGCTGGAGTCGTCGCCGTCAGAGGTTCCCGTCGTCTCGGTCCCCGTAGGACTACGACGCGGAGGCCTGTTACTGCCAGATGGCTTGAAGACAACACCCTGGATGTGACCGAAGCGTGCCAGTCCCGTCGGCTCGTTGGTGCGCAGATCCTTGAAGTCGGTCGACCAGACGACGAAGGGTCGGACAAAGGGCTTGCGCGCAATCCCAGGGTTCCGACGAATGTACTCGTCCGTGCCCACGAGCTTGATCTTGCCGTCGAGGCGCGGGTCCCAAATGTACGCGCGCGACTCCTCTGCCTTCGTCGTAGTGATGTAGTTCATGATGTTAGTGAAGCGCGTGCGGCCTTCGTACGGGTCGACAGGCGCGCCGTGGGGGCCGTGACCAATGTAAATGTGGGGATCTGACGAAGGAGGCTGTCGTTGTCCGGATCGCCCAGGGAGTGACGCAGGGGAGGACGTCGACGATCTGTACCGCCCGGTAGGCTTCGCGGCTAGTGAACGTGATGGGCCGCCTCGTCGCCGCGTCGACGGTGGCGTGATTGTAAACGAATTGTTCCAACCAACCGTGGAGTAGCGCCCGCGCCTGCGGTTCGCGACTGAAGATGGCGGCGCCGAATTCATTGTAGAATGGATCGAATGTGAAGTTGCCATATTCGGCGTGACGGAATTGCTCGTGTATGTCGGCGTATCGCTGTTCGAAATCCATAATAGCGTTGCGCACTGCGCTCGCGTTGACGTCATAGACACTGGGACGATGCGGGTGTGACGGATCGTTCGTGGGATCGAAGTCAGCGCCCCGGACTTGGGCGTTGAGTGCGTTGATGACTCCATCCGGGAGTCGGAATGCTACGGGCCAGCAGTGGTTTCGATCCATGTCGACATCTTCGCGAGCCGCCGGGGGTGTCTCGTGCTTGATCTGGACCGCCAACCAGTCGTTGGTTGCCTTGTGCAGTAGGGATTCGAAGGCTGTGATTAAATGTGCCGGGTCGACGCGTTCGCAGTCAGGGTACTCGACCTCGTACCATTTGTCGAGTTTGGCACTGCGCGCCACTTCGCCTGAAGCCGTGAAGCGGAAGTGCAGCTCATCCTCGTGGCTACGAACGTAGTCGATGATGATGTTCCCGAGTTCCCCGGTAGGGCTCGAGGAAGAACGACAAGGCACCGTGCAGCTTGACTGCCGCCGCCAGGTACGCTGCGATTCCGTACACCCAAGTGTGTACCGAAAGCGGGAACCCCAGGACCTGGTGGACGACGGGGGCGTTGCAGGCGCGGTGCCCGTGGGCCCGCGACGACGCAGAGACACGACGACGCCCCCAGGGCCAGTGTAGTCATTGACGGACACCGGAAGTACTTGGGGTCGGGGCCGCACGGGTGCGGCCCCGCCGCCTCGTTTGGGGGTTTCCTCGTGCCCGCGATGATCTGCTGCCAGGTGTTCCGGTTGTTCGCGTCGAAGATAGTGATGTGCGAGCGGTTCTGGATCGTGTTGGGGCACCGCGGCTGGGTCCGGCGGTGCAACGTGCGTGAATCGGACGATTCGAGGGCCGCACAGGTCAGCATTGGCCGGCGTAAGAGTCATGGGCGGCGCGTTGAGGTCGTCGGGCATGGCAATCTCGTAGAAGCATCGTTCGACATCTTGACGTGAAGCGGAGTCACGGAGGTGCGCGTGGTTGTCCTCGTCGTAGATGCAGTCGAAGTAGTCGGCATACTTGTTGGCCGGGTGGAACTCGTCGGCGGCCGTGATCAGGAACGATCGGAAGGGCAGGCCGCGCGGTTGTGCTGGCTGAGTTCGCCATGGCCGGGAGCACCGGCGCGGTACGGGTAGGTGCCGGGGCCGACGCCGTAGCGTAGGACACGACTGAGTGCTCGCGAGAAGTTCGACCAGCGTACGTGCATCTTCATGAGGAATGGGCGCATGTACGGGACGCGCCGGAGAAATGCCTCGAGACCAGAGTCGCCGAGTAGCACGTATGGCATGTGGACCTCACCTAGGACGTGCATGTACTTCTTTGTCGTGGTGGCGGGATGAACTGGGGGTGGGTCCCGAGTCGGGATTCCCTCCAGCTCTTCGACGGCGGCGGCTCCGGGAGCTCCTCCGGTCTGTGCCCGTCCTCCACAGTGAGCTCCTCGGTCAGATCAGCCGTCTGTCCGAACGGGGCTGGGCCTCCGAGGATGTGAGCCGCGACGGCGAAGATGTGGGGCGCGTGTCGCCCATGTTCCTGGATCGTTTTGCAGTACGCTGTGGCCAGGAAGTCCGTGTTCGTGAAGAGAAGCGGTGTCATGAAGATGTGATAGGAGGTATCCCGTCCCGGATCAGTATCCAGAGGTAGGAAGTCACCTCCAGCTCGCGTCTCCTCGGGGCTGTATGTGCGCATGCCGTACGGAGTGGGGGGCGAGGATTGTGGAGACGGATTGGGTACCAGTCGTTGATCGTTTGGGCGAATAATTCCCCGTTGATGTGATTGTTGCGCCGTCCAAAACCCGCATAGAACGTGTCGCGCTCGTTCTCCGTCGAATCAGGTCGCGGTTCCCGTCGGACCATCACGCCGCTCAGATCCGGCCACACTCCGTGCTGGTAGCCAGCGCCGTCGACGACCGTGAAGCCCTTCGCCCATTCCTCGTTGAGGAAGGCCCAGAAATAGACGTCAGGAATGTCAGCGTTCTCCGAGAGTAGCACCTCCTTGAAAGGAACAGTGTGGAGTTCGCTCAAAATTCTGGAGATGATGGAGTCGACCTCCTCGGGAGTGAGCCGGGCGGCCTTGCGCTCCTTCTTCTGCAACTTCTCGTCATTCGTCGCTTCTCGCGGGGGCGCTTGCGCTCTGTTCCGTAGACCATAGCGCGGGCGCGAAGCCCGAAGTACGTGTTGGAGTTCCAGAAAGTGTCCTTGCTCATGTCGTCGACAAGTCCAACGAGGGAATCCCAGTCAGGAACGCGAGGCAAGATGTCGATGCCGTCCGACGTCCACTGTGTCAGGTATCCGTACTCGTCAACGTCGCGCTCAGGGGGCCGTGGGACCGGGACGGCGAGAGGGTCGGTGACGGGTACCATCGGACTGGGGAGGACAGGGAGTAGGTGATCGCGGTAGCGCGGGTAAAGCATGCAGTAGAACAGATTCAATCGATGCTCGGCGTCCAGGAGGAAGGCCCGTGTTACCGCCAAGCGCTGGGTGGTCGTAGCCTTGCTAAGTGCAGTGTCGAGTCGAGCGACGAGGCCGAAAGCAAGCTTGCTCGCAGTACGAGTGCTTGACTCCGTCTCGAGCTTGTACGCGCGACGCATGGCCTCGAGAGTCAGCTGGAGGATATGGGAGCGCACGCAGTTTTGCACGCCAGGAGCGCCGCCTCTTCAGGGTGCACCATTATGTAACGGTCAGAGTTGTAATAGAGCTCGACAGCTGGCTCGGGCTGCTTCGGGGTGAAGACGGGGGCGTGCAGTCGCGATTCGAGACGGATCGGTTTGCCCTTCTTGGCGAGTTGACGCTTGTGCATGAACGTAGTGATTGACATCGCGACAACGGTGGTGTCATGTAGCTCGGCGAGCCTTGCCAGCGCAGTCGTCTCCGTGACAGACGCGGCGACGACGTTCGTGAAATTTGAGGGAGGACGCCGGAGCGGTGACGGGACAGTCCGTGCCGAAGACAGTGGTGTAGGTCGGACTCGCTGACGGGGGCGTGCGCAGACGATGGACATCGCGTGCCGCGACCACTGCTAACTGGCTGTTCAGCCGGATCTCCTCCGCGAGCTCGGCGGTCGCCCGCTGGTTCGTAGCCGGGTTCGCGTCGGATTTCGGGTTGAAACGGGACGTGTAGTAACGGCGCAGGAAGTTGCCGGGCCCTCGACGTCGGCTGTGATGTTGACGAGGCGGAGTACGTTCTCGACTTGCTCGGTGAGCATTGACAGCAACGGCGCGTGACTCGTCGGCCATGGACGGTCGGAGCTCGGTGCTGGGTCACGAACGTCGTAGAGGTGAGCAAATCGGCTATCCCCGTAGCGGTCGCGCGTCTCGTCCCACTTGTAATGGTCGAAGTATGCAGCGATGTCCCACGCCCGCGCCAGGGCCGTCGAACGCATCGACAAGGCGATGTCGGCGGCGGTGAACCGTGTCGAAGCGTAGACAGATAGATGTCGTCAGGTCCTGTGAGCGGGGCCGTGAACTTGACAGTTTGGACCAGTTGCCTGATTGTTGCAAGGCGCGTCGCCGTGTTCGTGATCTTGTCGAAGTTCAAGAACCGTTCATCGCTCTCCGTCATCTCCACGTCGTAGTGCAGCGTCCGGAGATTGCGGGCAAGGTTGACAGCCACCTGAAGGATGCACGGTACGACTGGAGTCTTGGACTGGTGTACAAGAGTGAACTCTGTCGGTGTCAAACCAAACAGCTCCAGCATCTCTGGCCGTCCGAGGACATCGGCGAGCGGGTCGTTCGGGTGAGGCCACGTGGTCGCCGTCTCCCCAGGCGCGAAGGGCTGAGCCCGCGCGAGGCGCATGATGACGTGGATGACGGAGCGGAATTCGGTCAGATGTTGAAGGAGGTAGTGAGCCTGGTCACTCGGGCGAGTACCCAGCAACGGTTGCCCAGTAGGCGTGTTGCTGCGGGCAGCTGCGAGGTGCATGCAGCTCGTGAGCTCGCTGGCGGCGAAGAGGGTCGGCGTCTCAGGGTCTGCGCCAATCCGTCGTCGTCGTTGTGACCATGAAGCGTCGCGGCGTGTCCAGGTACGCACGCAGCTGGTGTGCACCACGGCTTGAGGCGAAGGATCGTCCAGGCGTGGCGGTGTCCAAGGTCGGCGGCCACGTCCTTGATCTCGGGCTCCGAGTCGCTGGACGTGTCTTCGTCGGTGTCAGGAGGACTGTCACGGTCGTCGTGAGGGCTCGGCAAGGTCGGCGTGTCGACGATGATTCCCCTCGAAACGCGCGGGTCGCCCATGGGCACGTCCTCGGTCCTCTCAGTGCCCGACGAGTCGGCAGTCGTCGAGTCAGGCATCGACGCGTCGGTCGGTGCAGTGTAGTCGGGGTGAAGTGACGGGATCGGCAGCATCGGGGGTTGGGCCGGGCTCTGCGGCGGGGCCGCCGTCACAGTCGTGGCCGGGGCTGGCGGGGCGTCGACGGGGCCAGTAGCTCAGGCGCAGGCGACGGGCCGTCGAGACCGCAGCCACGGCCGTGGGGGACGGGACGCTGTGCGGGGGTCGTCAGCGAGGTCGCCATCGCCGGTGCGATGGGCGAAGCATCTCGAGCGGCCGTCGACGAGACCGGCGTCTCGAGAGCGGGCGTCGGGTCCACCGGAGTCGTCGTCACGGGTGCAACGGGCTGGGCGTCCGGAGTCGTCGTCGCGGGTGCAACGGGCTGGGCGTCCGGAGTGTCCGTCGACGAGGCCGTCACCTCGGGCGCAGGGGGTGGTCGTTCCGCGGGGCCGGGGGCTCCGGGGCGTCGGTCGGCGGTGTCACCGGTGCCGTTGGGCACGTCATGTCGTCGTCGTGGTAGTGAGGGTTGCCGGGGTCTGGGGCCGGCTGGTATGAATCGGGAGCGCGCGGCCGCGGCCCTGACCGTTCCCCCGTGCCTCGCCGATTGGCGCGGTGGAGCCTGTGCTGCCGCAGTACGGCGACGGGCGTCCATGGTGCGGCCACGAGCAATACCACCGATTGCAGCCTGCAAGTAGGGGGCTTGCGCCGCGGCCTGCACCGGGTCCTCTCCCTTGCAGCTTCGGCGTCGAGGCGAGCCTGCAGTTCACGTGCGAGCTGTTCGTCGGCCAGCAGCTGCGCGTGCTTGTCGGGCGGAGTGGTCGGGGACGGCGTTCCAGGCGTGCGGCGACGAAGGATGTCTGTCAACACGTTGTGGACTTCGAGGTACCTCGCCGAAAACTGCGTCGGGTCCCGAAGTCGCGCGTTCTCGGCGGCGAGTCGCAAGTACTCCATGTCGACGTCGTTGGTTCGGAGAGTGAGATGCGGCTTAATCTTGTCCCGCTGTCGAGCCGGCCAGTCGTGTAGAACGGCAGCGACGTAAATCGACGCCAACTTGCGGCTCACTCCCCAGCTGCAGCGACCGTGGTCTCAGGCACCGGGTAGGGCGGAAGATCAGTTGGTGTCGGGCCGAGGCGCGTGTTCGGCTCATCGACGGGTGCATTAACGCGTGAGCATGGTAGAACGCCGGTGCCGACAAGCAGACGGGAAGCGACGCGTTCACAGTCGTTCGCGCGAGTCGGACGTGTCCTGCCCAGAGGTGTTGACAACTCCCGGGGCGAGAATGATTGGCCGAGTGCCTATCGGTCCAGTACTCGCGTCGCGAACGCCAGGCCGGAGGGTGCTGGCGCGGACGGTGAAGGGGCTGACGTCGACGTTAAGGAAGATGTCAGCGACCCGAGGCCAGTCGTCGTTCCCCGTCAAAGACGTCGTTCCCTGTGGGGTGATATCCATTAACAGACCGATAATCCGCAGGAAGAGCGTCTTCATTTCCATCGTCACTCCGTACAGAGCGTCGAGCGTGATGTCCGCCGGTGCATCGTCAGGTCGCAGAGTACTCGGGTACGGCGTGCGCTGGCGTGAGGTTGGCGACGGTACGGGGCAATTGCGGACGAACTCCATGTACGGCGGCGTTGTGCAGAGGCGGCAGTGCTCCTGAAGCTCGACGTTAGTCATTGTCACCGTGTTGCCCGTGGTCGAGTCGATGTACTCGTAGTAGCGGTGCGCAATGCTGATCACTGATGCACGGAGCCGTGGTTCACGATGACGGGTGAGCCATCGGGGCCGATGCTGCACGTGTGGCACGGTGCAGGCATGTCGACTGGCGACAGGAAGAGAAGAATTTGCTGTCCCCCAACACTGACCATGATCTTCTCGACCGTGCGAGAGGCGAAGACGCGGTCTCCACCCTCGCGCTCATACCTCCCCGCTGCCTGGTGGCGACGAGCGATGAGCGTGATCGAGTCTTCCGCAATGTCCATCAGCATCTCGCGCAACTTCCGGTTGCGGTTGATGGGGTCATTGTCAGCCCTGTCCTCCGACGCCTTGGGCCGCAGTACGGCGGGCGCGGTGGAGTGGGCGTGGTCGGCGGGACGATTGGCGTCTTGTCCTCAGGGGCGAGGCCCTCTGCCGTCGCGACAGAGCTGGGTCGGCGACGGGGTCGGTCGGAGCGTTTGCCGCGACGAAACGAGAGTAGGCGTCAGCAGCCTTTGCCGAAGTCGCGTCAGGGCCTGAGGCGAACCGTAGCTCACCTCGCGCTCGAGAATGTAGACGAGAAGTAGGATCGTAGACTCGACGTCGTAGCCACGGAGGTACGTGCGGAGTGTGCTCTCAACGTAATTGACAGCGGCCGTTCGTCGGTTGGGGCGCATGAATGTTGGCTGCGGTTCTGCGCGTCGGTGAAGGACGTCTTGACACGGTTCAGGAGGGACTCGACGACAGCAGCTCCTGGAGCGTCAGCGTTGTCGTAGGTGCAGGCGGCGCGTCGGTTGTGTCCATGGCGCCGTCGGTGAAAGTGAAGACACGACGGGCGCACAGAGCGTTGACGATTGCCTGAACCGTCAGTGTCAACATCGAATGCCTCGAGCTCCTTACGCAGTACACTCGTGACGTGGTTGGCCGCAGCCTGCCGCGTGCGAGGCGGCGGGGCGCCCGTGTTCGTGATGGCCATCGCTGCCATTTCAACCAAGTGTAACAGCTGCTCGCCCTCAGCGCCCCGGTAGGGCCGGCGAAGCTGCTCGTTGGTGTTCGAGATGTTAGTGTTAATTGCCGCGATAGTCGTCGTCTCACGGGCGATTGCGATCCACGTGCGCAACGTTGTCACGTCATCCTCAGTGGCCGTGTCTGCAATGATGCGTGTGACGGCCGCATTCAGACGCTTGTGCTCACTGTGGCCTTTCGGGTTGATGAGCGGCGGGTCGCCAGCAAGTGCCAATGCGGGTGGCTGTGGTGAGCGTGAGTGCCGTCAGCGCACGGGATGCCGGGGTTCACGTCGAGCGCCGGCGGGATCGGGAACCGCCCGTTCTTCGCGTGTCCGGAGATGTCGCGGCGATCACAAAGAACTCCATCTCCCTGGTCGGGTCACGAACGGGTGCGACGTAGGGAGGCTTTCAAGCGCAGCGATGAGCGCGGAGTGAGCAGTACGAAGTCCGTCATTGGGCGCGTCACGACGGTGTGCCGAGGAATGGGGCGGGCAACAAGGGTACCATTCTCCTGGCGGCCGACGACATGGGGTGGCAGTCAGCACACGTCTCGTTGGCGAAAGACAGGTCCCGACGGCGAGGCATGTGCGCATCCTCCGTGAATACCGCGGTACGGTAATTGGAGGCCTGCGTGAAGACGGGGTACATGTTGTCGTGGGGCTTGGGGAAGCGGTGCGCGCGCGCCTCCTCCGAGTCGCCTTCCGCATCGATAGCGTTGCGGACGCGAGCCCAGCAGACACCGGGGCCCTTCGGCTCGAGGTACGTCGTGAGCATCTGGAGGGCGGGCAGTAAAGGATGGTACGCGCGTGGATCTGGCGCTGGTCGCTCGAAGGGATGCCATCACGAAGCCAGTCAGTGCACTGGATGCCGTCGACGTGCATGCGGTTGTTAACACGCGAGTGTGCATGTTGTAAGCAACGTTGTCGAGCCAGTCAGTGCAAAGGGGTACCAAGGACTCGCAGCCCTCGACCGCCGGTAGCGAGTCGATTTCGGGCATCTTGGCGGGCGGGGCCTTGTAGTTCGGGGTCGGCCGCCCACTTCCCTTCGAGACGTTCCCCTCCTGCTGCGAGGTGGCTGCGGGGGAGTCGGTGCTCGATTTGGAGGTTAGCGGGCCGAGTGCAGTGTCCATCGGCGACTCTGTGACGGGTCCCCAGGGCGCAGTACGTCCGGGTCTTCGGCTCCCGCACAGAGTCAGCGTCGGAGTTCGTGCTCTTCGCCGAGGGGGCGGCCGCGAAGGTGAGCGACCTCGTGACTGCGACGCGGGCGACGGGATTGATGGCGTTCGGGCGCGGGCGGTGCATACGGCCAAAGTTTCGAGTGAAGAGCGGGGTTTTCTTGGACGTGACGGGAGCCAAGGCGGCGGACATGCGAGTGTGGTCGTGCCGGCGGAGGCCAGCGTTGATGAGGTCGCGGATACTGCCGGCAGTGACGCCCCGCCGGGGCTGCGCACACCGAATTGGAACACGGGACTCGGCCGCAGTACGGCTTCCCGTTTCCATCTCTGTCGACAAGTCAGACGGGGCCGGCGACGACGGGCCGGTCGCGTGAGTCGACGAGGGGGACGGCGACGCGGGTTCAGCGACGGGGATGGCGACGGGGACGGGGGCCGTCCTCTCCGCCGCCGACGTTACCGGCTGCGTCGCCGTCGTGGCGTTGACGTCCCGAACGAAGTGCGCGATGTCCGATGCCGAGGGCTGCGTCGGCGTGATCGGGACAGTTTGCACCGGAGCGATCGGTACCATGGCCAGGCTGTCCGTCGTAGCCTCAGTCTCCCGGCCCGAGTCAGGACCACCGGACTGCACGGCGTCTCCGTGGTCAGTCGGGCGAGGGTTCGGGGGCGGCGCGTTAGCGATGGGGCCGGTCGGGCGCGGAGACGGCGCGTCAGCAACGGAGCCAGTCGGGCGCGAAGGCAGCGCGTCAGTGACGGGGCCAGCCGGGCGCGAAGACGGCGCGTCAACAACGGGGCAGTCGGGCGCGAGACGGCGCGTCAACAACGGGGCCAGTCGGCGCTGCATCGGGCGGGATTGCCGAGGAGGGTGCGTTAGATCCCGTCCCGCCTTGGCCGCCGCCTCCACCGCCGCTCTGGTAGCCGCCCCTGCCACCGCCGCGATGGCCACCACGGTGCCGCCGCCTCCTGCGCCGCCAGCACTACCCCGGCACTTTTGGCTCACCCACGCATTGCGTCGGAAATTTCAAGCATTGCGTGGGAATTTCAAGCATTGCGTCGGAAATGAAGCACTGCTCGAAATCTCCACGCAGTTTCAAGCAGTGCGCCAAGTTTCACGAAACTGCGTCGCTCGACGCACTCGAAGTTGACGCACTGCGCCGCTCGACGCAGCTGGACGCACTGCGCCGGCGTATACGTAGCTATAGCCAGCAGCGTGGCCGGTACCGTCGACGGTCGTCGAGCTCGTTGCTATGGGCCTGAGCTCGACGCGGCTCGAGCTCGCCGAGAGAGAGAGTCGGTCGTCAAGCTCGACGGGGACGCGTACGCGTGGCGCCGGCGCCCCTAGGTCGTACCGTAGTACATGTGCGCATGCGCACACAGCTCAGCGCCTCGTGGGGCCAATTCCCGAGCCCGCGCGGCGCCTCGTGTAGATGTGCGCACACTGTGAAACAGCTAGCGGCCTCGTGGCCGATCGTGCGCGGGCGCCTCGAGCTCATCTGCCCCAATCTGCCCCGCTGCAACTTAGGCTGTAAGGGCTTTACACAATACGCAATGACCTGAAGCGGCGTCGTCCCCCGCGCTAGTTGCGAGAAAAGGAAAACTAACGTTTTAACTGCAATCAGCTGCCGAACAGCAGTAGTACGCTGTCCTGCTGCGCATCGTCCGCCGCCTGCGCATGCCAGCCGATCGCCAGCAGCCGCCTCCGGCCCAGGCAGATCGCCCTCGCCGCACTCGCTGCGGAACGTCGCCGCGCTCGCTGCGCTGCGCGCATCAGGATAAGCGGGCTCCTAGCATAAAGAGAGAAGTGGGAAGCAAGGGGACGTCTGCGCACCGCAGCAAGGAGAGAGCAGGAGGCCCGTCCCGCTTCCAGCATCCCTTGCCCGTGCCCGACGTCGAAGGCAGAGCGCTCGCTGCGCACGGAGAGGAATGTCAATCAAAAGAAGAGAGAACGCGCGCCAATAAACAGACCGCACCTGTCGCCGAGCGCCCACACCGAGATTGAGAGCGCCCGGAACGCGGTCGCCGCGACGGCGCAGCGCTCGCTGAGCTCGGAGCGTCAACCGAAAGAGAGAAGAATGCGCGCCGGCAAACGACCGCACCTGCCGCACCTGCGCCCCAGCGGCCGCAAGCACAAGAACTCCGAGGCCACGGCCGTCCAGAAGCCACGCGTCCGAGAACGGCACCCGCTCCGCTGCGCACGCGGCCGGCGTCACAAAAACATCAACGCGAGAGTAGCGGAAACAAGAGCGAGCACCTGGCCTGCGGGAGAAGACGCTAGGCGAACTGGATGGTGGTGCTCTGCTCGCGCGGCCAGTCACCCCGTTCCCTGGACCGCCAGCGGAATGAGGGATTGGGGCAAAGGAGATGAAACGAAAAAAGCACCTTGCTTCGCATCGGCAGCCGCCTTCTCCTTTCTGCGCGAGCCGACCAAAAGAAGGAACACTTGGCGGCGGCGGCCGGGCTAAGAATGCAGATCAAGGCGCTTGAAGAGGCAAGAACGACGCGTACACGAGCGCTCTTCGCCACGAGCGGGCGCCCGCCGCCCTGGGCAGCGCTCTGCGTTTGAAATCAGGCCGGCGACAGGCGGGACGCGAGAGGATGCAAGTAGGCACCTTCGAACGTCGTTCGCGCTCGAGGCTCGTCAAGTTCGCGGCAGCTGTGCGGACTCCGTTTGACCTGTTTGAAATTGTGGAGTAAGGGAGACCAGGATGCGCTGCGGTGGAGAGCCCAGCGCCGACGCACGAGATTGCATTGCGTCCCGTGCTGGAAGCCGCAGCCAGTTCTTGCCCTGCGTGCTCTTCAAAGTGCAAGGCGCGCGATTTCGGGGGTACACAGCTGTTGGGCGAAAGCGGCAGCGACACCAACAGCGATATCGATCGAGGATGCTGAGGACGCCCTTCGGCTCAGCTTTCCGAGGAAGCCTGAGCGGTCCCATGCTCCTTCGCAGCTCGCTCGGCCGCGGTGCCGAGCACGTTGGCGGAAGCTCGCAGATGCGGCGCGCGGCCCTTTCGTTAGCTATAGCTAGGCGCATGTGGCCCGTGTTCTCGCAGCTGCATGTCTATGCCCTGCGTGGCCGGTTTTCCGTGCGGCGCTGCGTTCACGGCCTGCCTTCCTCCCACAAACCGACGACGTGCGTCTATGCCGTGCCCTCCGCGTTCCACGCGTGACGTACAGCTCACTCGATTTCGCAGGGATCGCCGGCGGTGAGCCCCGTCGGCCCAGTTGGTTGGCCCTGCGCCCAAGCCGAGCCAAGGTGCGGCGGCCGCCTGGCCGGGAACGGGGGGACAGGCGAACTGCCGCACGCTTCTCGCTGTTGATCTCTCCTTCGTAGCGGGCGATGGAGTGCCGGCACGCCGCTGGCGGCGAGCGCGCCCTGCCGAGCGCGTCGCCATCGCCGGGGGTGGGCCACCGGACCATAGCTTTGCGTCAGCGGCGCGCGAACGCATGTCTCACGATTCTTGCTTGCGTTCCAGGCGCTGGATCGCGCGCGCCGTCTCCAGGCTCCGAATTCTGGACCCCTCTTCCACAGCTTGGTGAGGCTCAGGCCTAGACGAGGTGAGTTGAGCGGTCTGTGTGCGTACGCGTCGCTGACAAGGCGCTCCTGTCGCGCAGGATGATCGAGTCCCGGGGCGATGGTCGGAGGGAGCGGAGGGCGGCAGCATGGATTGCACGGCGGGGCGTAGGATCGGCGGGCGGCGGCCCGGGGCGCACGCCCCGTGCAGCCCCGTGCAGCCCCGCCGGCTCCCCGGCCCGCCCCGGCGCTGTCGCTTCGCCCGGCCCCGTCGCCGTCGCCCCGCCCCGCCCCGTCGCTTTCGCCCCGCCCCGCAGAGACGGTGCGCCGTGCCGAGCGCCCTGCCCGGCACAGCCCGGCCTGCCTGCTGCTGACGCCCTCGCAGCTCTCGAGGATTTTGAATTTTCGGGGCGTCCCGCTGCCGCGGGAGAGGATCTTCGAGCGCCCCGCCGCCCCCGCCGCGCCGCACAACGACAAGCGCCCCGCGCCCGCCCTCGCGGCTGCCTGTGCACCCCGCGGCCGCAAGAGCCCTGCCGCCGCCGCGCCGAAGCGCCCTCGGAGTATGCCCTCCCCTCGCCCACGGCTCTCCCTCCCTCCCCCCTCTCTCCCCCCGCTTAACTTGCCTGGCGGGTTCAGCGAGACAGCGGGTGGTGGCACAGCTCCCTCCGGCCAGGTGGGAGACGCGGCGAGCGCGGCTCTCCGGGCAGGGTGGCGGCGCGGCTCACTGGGCGGGGCGGGGGCGCGGGGGGCGGCGGCGCAGCTCGCGGGGCGGGACGGAGGCTCGGCGGGCGGCGACGCGGCTCGCCGGACGGGGCGGAGGCGCGCGGGCAGCGACTCGGCTTTCCGGGCAGGGCGGGGGCTCAGCGGGTGGCGGCGCAGCTCGCGGGGCGGGGCGGGGGCGCGGCGGGCGGAGACGCGGCTCGCAGGGCGGGGCGGAGGCGCGGCGAGCGGAGGCGCGGCTCGCCGCACGGGGTGGAGGCGCGGCGAGCGGAGGCGCGGCTCGCCGGGCAGGGCGGAGGCGTGGCGGGCGGAGGCGCGGCTCGCGGGGCGGGGCGGAGGCGCGGCGGGCGGCGCCGCGGCTCGCGGGGCGGGGCGGAGGCGCGGCGGGCGGAGGCGCGGCCCGCCGGGCAGGTCGGAGGCGCTGCGGGCGGCGGCGCGGGTCGCCGGGCGGGGCGGGGGCGCGGCGAGCGGCGCCGCGGCTCGCGGGGCGGGGCGGAAACGCGTCGGGCGGCGACGCGGCTCGTCGGACGGGGCGGGGGCTCAGGGGTGGCGGCGCGGCTCGCGGGGCGGAGCGGAGGCGCGGCGGGCGGTGGCGCGGGTCGCCAGGCGGTGTAGTGCTCATGATGATCATGATCACTGATCATGATCATGAGGCCCAGCAAAGATCCCGGCCTTTTCACTGACTGGAGAAGCGTATCTAGGCTATATCAAAAACGCTAGAATTGATTTTGATAGTGGCAAGCGCTGAAAAGGTGCTTGTACCTCGCCAAGCAATAGTGGGCCCCAATTGCCAACACTTCATTTGTGCCAAGTTGCAGGGCAGCGCAGCCTCGGATCTGTCTTCAACCGACTTCATAATCAAATCCAGCGCCCTCGAGAACCCCCAACAGCATGCTCGCGGGCGTATGCAATATGGGCCCCGAGTTTCAATTTGGCTCGCAGTGAGGATCTGAGCACCCATGCATGCAGTGTTCATGATGATCATGAGAATTGATCATGAAGCCAGGAAAAGATCCCGGCCTTTTCACTGACTGGAGAAGCGTACCTGGACTATATCAAAGGCGCTAGATTTGATTTTAATAGTGGCAAGCGCTGAAAAGGTGCTGGTGCCTCGCCAAGCAATAGTGGGCCCCAATTGCCAACACTTCATTTGTGCCAAGTTGCAGGGCAGCGCAGCCTCGGATCTGTCTTCAACCGACTTCATAATCAAATCCAGCGCCCTCGAGAACCCCCAACAGCATGCTCGCGGGCGTATGCAATGTGGGCCCCGAGTTTCAATTTGGCTCGCAGTGAGGATCTGAGCACCCATGCATGCAGTGTTCATGATGATCATGAGAATTGATCATGAAGCCAGGAAAAGATCCCGGCCTTTTCACTGACTGGAGAAGCGTACCTGGACTATATCAAAGGCGCTAGATTTGATTTTAATAGTGGCAAGCGCTGAAAAGGTGCTGGTGCCTCGCCAAGCAATAGTGGGCCCCAATTGCCAACACTTCATTTGTGCCAAGTTGCAGGGCAGCGCAGCCTCGGATCTGTCTTCAACCGACTTCATAATCAAATCCAGCGCCCTCGAGAACCCCCAACAGCATGCTCGCGGGCGTATGCAATGTGGGCCCCGAGTTTCAATTTGGCTCGCAGTGAGGATCTGAGCACCCATGCATGCAGTGTTCATGATGATCATGAGAATTGATCATGAAGCCAGGAAAAGATCCCGGCCTTTTCACTGACTGGAGAAGCGTACCTGGACTATATCAAAGGCGCTAGATTTGATTTTAATAGTGGCAAGCGCTGAAAAGGTGCTGGTGCCTCGCCAAGCAATAGTGGGCCCCAATTGCCAACACTTCATTTGTGCCAAGTTGCAGGGCAGCGCAGCCTCGGATCTGTCTTCAACCGACTTCATAATCAAATCCAGCGCCCTCGAGAACCCCCAACAGCATGCTCGCGGGCGTATGCAATGTGGGCCCCGAGTTTCAATTTGGCTCGCAGTGAGGATCTGAGCACCCATGCATGCAGTGTTCATGATGATCATGAGAATTGATCATGAAGCCAGGAAAAGATCCCGGCCTTTTCACTGACTGGAGAAGCGTACCTGGACTATATCAAAGGCGCTAGATTTGATTTTAATAGTGGCAAGCGCTGAAAAGGTGCTGGTGCCTCGCCAAGCAATAGTGGGCCCCAATTGCCAACACTTCATTTGTGCCAAGTTGCAGGGCAGCGCAGCCTCGGATCTGTCTTCAACCGACTTCATAATCAAATCCAGCGCCCTCGAGAACCCCCAACAGCATGCTCGCGGGCGTATGCAATGTGGGCCCCGAGTTTCAATTTGGCTCGCAGTGAGGATCTGAGCACCCATGCATGCAGTGTTCATGATGATCATGAGAATTGATCATGAAGCCAGGAAAAGATCCCGGCCTTTTCACTGACTGGAGAAGCGTACCTGGACTATATCAAAGGCGCTAGATTTGATTTTAATAGTGGCAAGCGCTGAAAAGGTGCTGGTGCCTCGCCAAGCAATAGTGGGCCCCAATTGCCAACACTTCATTTGTGCCAAGTTGCAGGGCAGCGCAGCCTCGGATCTGTCTTCAACCGACTTCATAATCAAATCCAGCGCCCTCGAGAACCCCCAACAGCATGCTCGCGGGCGTATGCAATGTGGGCCCCGAGTTTCAATTTGCAATGGCTCGCAGTGCCACGGTGAGGATCTGAGCACCCATGCATGCAGTGTTCATGATGATCATGAGAATTGATCATGAAGCCAGGAAAGATCCGGCCGTTTCACTGACTGGAGAGAGCGTACCTGGACTATATCAAAGGCGCTAGATTTGATTTTTAGTGGCAAGCGCTGAAAAGGTGCTGGTGCCTCGCCAAGCAATAGTGGGCCCCAATTGCCAACACTTCATTTTGCCAAGTTGCAGGGCAGCGCAGCCTCGGATCTGTCTTCAACCGACTTCATAATCAAATCCAGCGCCCTCGAGAACCCCCAACAGCATGCTCGCGGGCGTATGCAATATGGGCCCCGAGTTTCAATTTGGCTCGCAGTGAGGATCTGAGCACCCATGCATGCAGTGTTCATGATGATCATGAGAATTGATCATGAAGCCAGAAAAGATCCCGGCCTTTTCACTGACTGGAGAAGCGTACCTGGACTATATCAAAGGCGCTAGATTTGATTTTGATAGTGGCAAGCGCTGAAAAGGTGCTGGTGCCTCGCCAAGCAATAGTGGGCCCCAATTGCCAACACTTCATTTGTGCCAAGTTGCAGGGCAGCGCAGCCTCGGATCTGTCTTCAACCGACTTCATAATCAAATCCAGCGCCCTCGAGAACCCCCAACAGCATGCTCGCGGGCGTATGCAATATGGGCCCCGAGTTTCAATTTGGCTCGCAGTGAGGATCTGAGCACCCATGCATGCAGTGTTCATGATGATCATGAGAATTGATCATGAAGCCAGGAAAAGATCCGGCCTTTTCACTGACTGGAGAAGCGTACCTGGACTATATCAAAGGCGCTAGATTTGATTTTGATAGTGGCAAGCGCTGAAAAGGTGCTGGTGCCTCGCCAAGCAATAGTGGGCCCAATTGCCAACACTTCATTTGTGCCAAGTTGCAGGGCAGCGCAGCCTCGGATCTGTCTTCAACCGACTTCATAATCAAATCCAGCGCCCTCGAGAACCCCCAACAGCATGCTCGCGGGCGTATGCAATGTGGGCCCCGAGTTTCAATTTGGCTCGCAGTGAGGATCTGAGCACCCATGCATGCAGTGTTCATGATGATCATGAGAATTGATCATGAAGCCAGGAAAAGATCCCGGCCTTTTCACTGACTGGAGAAGCGTACCTGGACTATATCAAAGGCGCTAGATTTGATTTTAATAGTGGCAAGCGCTGAAAAGGTGCTGGTGCCTCGCCAAGCAATAGTGGGCCCCAATTGCCAACACTTCATTTGTGCCAAGTTGCAGGGCAGCGCAGCCTCGGATCTGTCTTAAACCAACTTCATAATCAAATCCAGCGCCCTCGAGAACCCCCAACAGCATGCTCGCGGGCGTATGCAATATGGGCCCCGAGTTTCAATTTGGCTCGCAGTGAGGATCTGAGCACCCATGCATGCAGTGTTCATGATGATCATGAGAATTGATCATGAAGCCAGGAAAAGATCCCGGCCTTTTCACTGACTGGAGAAGCGTACCTGGACTATATCAAAGGCGCTAGATTTGATTTTAATAGTGGCAAGCGCTGAAAAGGTGCTGGTGCCTCGCCAAGCAATAGTGGGCCCCAATTGCCAACACTTCATTTGTGCCAAGTTGCAGGGCAGCGCAGCCTCGGATCTGTCTTCAACCGACTTCATAATCAAATCCAGCGCCCTCGAGAACCCCCAACAGCATGCTCGCGGGCGTATGCAATATGGGCCCCGAGTTTCAATTTGCAATTGGCTCGCAGTGAGGATCTGAGCACCCATGCATGCAGTGTTCATGATGATCATGAGAATTGATCATGAAGCCAGGAAAAGATCCCGGCCGTTTCACTGACTGGAGAAGCGTACCTGGACTATATCAAAGGCGCTAGATTTGATTTTAATAGTGGCAAGCGCTGAATAGGTGCTGGTGCCTCGCCAAGCAATAGTGGGCCCCAATTGCCAACACTTCATTTGTGCCAAGTTGCAGGGCAGCGCAGCCTCGGATCTGTCTTCAACCGACTTCATAATCAAATCCAGCGCCCTCGAGAACCCCCAACAGCATGCTCGCGGGCGTATGCAATATGGGCCCCGAGTTTCAATTTGGCTCGCAGTGAGGATCTGAGCACCCATGCATGCAGTGTTCATGATGATCATGAGAATTGATCATGAAGCCAGGAAAAGATCCCGGCCTTTTCACTGACTGGAGAAGCGTACCTGGACTATATCAAAGGCGCTAGATTTGATTTTAATAGTGGCAAGCGCTGAAAAGGTGCTGGTGCCTCGCCAAGCAATAGTGGGCCCCAATTGCCAACACTTCATTTGTGCCAAGTTGCAGGGCAGCGCAGCCTCGGATCTGTTTAAATTGAATGACAAGAGATCATCACGCTCATGATCAGTGATCACGAATCGAAGCCGCGTCGCGCCACCGCGGCGCCCCGCGAGCCACGCCGCCGCCCGCCGCGCCTGCCGTCCTGTCCGCCTGCTGCGCCTCCGCCCCCCTGGCGAGCCTCGCCGCCGCCAGCCGCGCCTCCACCCCGTGCGGCGAGCCGGGCCGCAGCACGCTGCGCCTCCGCCCCGCCCCGCGAGCCGCGGCGCCGCCCGCCGCGCCTCCGCCCCGCCTGGCGAGCCGCGCCGCCGCCCGCCGCTCCCGCGCCCGCCCGCCGAGCTTCGCCGCCGCCCGCCGCACCCTCGCCCCGCCCGGCGAGCTGCGCGCCGCCCGCCGCGCCGCCGCCCCTCCCGGCGAGCCGTGCCGCCGCCCGCCGCGCCTCCGCCCCGCCAGGTGAGCCGCGCCGCCGCCTGCTGAGCTTCCGCGACCCCCGGCGCTGTCCCCTGAGGACGGCGGGGGCGGCGGGGCGCTCGAAGATCCTCTCCCGCGGCAGCGGGACGCCCCGAAAATTCAAAATCCTCGAGAGCTGCGAGGGCGTCAGCAGCAGGCAGGCCGGGCTGTGCCGGGCAGGGCGCTCAGCACGGCGCACCGACTCTGCGGGGCGGGGCGAAAGCGACGGGGCGGAGCGGGGCGAAGGCGCCGGGGCGGGCGAAGCGACGGCGCCGGGGCGGGCCGGGGCGGGCGGGCAGCCGGCGGCGCGCGAGGCGTGCGCCCGGGCCGCCGCCCGCCGATCCTACGCCCCGCCGTGCAATCCATGCTGCCGCCCTCCGCTCCCTCCGACCATCGCCCCGGGACTCGATCATCCTGCGCGACAGGAGCGCCTTGTCAGCGACGCGTACGCACACAGACCGCTCAACTCACCTCGTCTAGGCCTGAGCCTCACCAAGCTGTGGAAGAGGGGTCCAGAATTCGGAGCCTGGAGACGGCGCGCGCGATCCAGCGCCTGGAACGCAAGCAAGAATCGTGAGACATGCGTTCGCGCGCCGCTGACGCAAAGCTATGGTCCGGTGGCCCACCCCCGGCGATGGCGACGCGCTCGGCAGGGCGCGATCGCCGCCCAGCAGCTTGCCGGCACGCCATCGCCCGCTACGAAGGAGAGATCAACAGCGAGAAACGGGATGCAGCCCGTCTGATCCCGCACCCCGTCCAGGCGGTAGCCGCACCTTGGCTCGGCTTGGCGCAGGGCCAACCAACTGGGCCGACGGGGCTCACCGCCGGCGATCCCTGCGAAATCGAGTGAGCTGTACGTCACGCGTGGAACGCGGAGGGCACGGCATAGACGCACGTCGTCGGTTTGTGGGAGGAAGGCAGGCCGTGAACGCGGCGCCGCACGGAAACACGGCCACGCCAGGGCATAGACATGCAGCTGCGAGAACACGGGCCACATGCGCCTAGCTATAGCTAACGAAAGGGCCGCGCGCCGCATCTGCGAGCTTCCGCCAACGTGCTCGGCACCGCGGCCGAGCGAGCTGCGAAGGAGCATGGGACCGCTCAGGCTTCCTCGGAAAGCTGAGCCGAAAGGCGTCCTCAAGCATCCTCGATCGATATCGCTGTTGGTGTCGCTGCCGCTTTTCGCCCAACAGCTGTGTACCCGAATTCCGGCCTTGCACTTTGAAGAGCACGCAGGGCAAGAACTGGCTGCGGCTCCAGCACGGGACGCAATGCAATCTCGGTGCGTCGGCGCTGGCTCTCCACCGCAGCGCATCCTGGTCTCCCTTACTCCACAATTTCAAACAGGTCAAAACGGAGTCCGCACAGCGCCGCGAACTTGACGAGCCTCGAGCGCGAACGACGTTCGAAGGTGCCTACTTGCATCCTCTCGCGTCCCCCGCCTGTCGCCGGCCTGATTTCAAAAGCAGAGCGCTGCCCCAGGGCGGGCGCCCGCTCGTGGCGAAGAGCGCTCGTGTACGCGTCGTTCTTGCCTCTTCAAGCGCCCTTGATCTGCATTCTTAGCCCGGCCGCCGCCGCCAAGTGTTCCTTCTTTTGGTCGGCTCGCGCAAAAAGGGAAGGCGGCTGCCGATGCGAAGCAAGGTGCTTTTTCGTTTCATCTCCTTTGCCCCAATCCCTCATTCCGCTGGCGTCCAGGGAACGGGGTGACTGGCCCGCGCGAGCAGAGCACCACCATCCAGTTCGCCTAGCGTCTTCTCCCGCAGGCCAGGTGCTCGCTCTTGTTTCCGCTACTCTCGCGTTGATTTTTGTGACGCCGGCCGCGTGCGCAGCGGAGCGGGTGCCGTTCTCGGACGCGTGGCTTCTGGACGGCGCGGCCTCGGAGTTCTTGTGCTTGCGGCCGCTGGGGCGCAGGTGCGGCAGGTGCGGTCGTTTGCCGGCGCGCATTCTTCTCTTCTTTCGGTTGACGCTCCGAACGCAGCTTCGGCATCGCGGGTCGAGGGATGCCGGACCGGCCCGGACGCGGCGCGAGCCGGCCTGCTGCTCACTCACCCTGCTGTGGTGCACAGCGGTCGTTTGCCGTCACCACTCGCTTATCTTCGTTCGATCCGCGCGCTGACCGTGATGCCGCAGCGCGGCGAGCGCCATCAACGCTCCGCCCTTTTGGCCAGAGGAGGCGCTCTTCCAGTCCATGTGTGGGCGCTCGGCCGCAGGTGCGGTCTGTTAATCGGCGCGCATTCTTTTCATTAGATTGACTTCCTCTCCGTGCGCAGCGAGCGCTCTGCCTTCGACGTCGGGCACGGGCAAGGGATGCTGGATGCGGAGGAAGCGGACTGCTACCTCTCTCGGTGCGCAGACGTCCCCTTGCTTCCCACTTCTCTCTTTAAGCTAGGAGTCCGCTTATTCTGAGCGCAGCGAGCGCGGTGACTTGCCGCAGCGAGTGCGGGGGGGCGCATTCTGCCTGTGCCGCCGGCGGACGATGCTGCAGGCAGGACAGCAGCACTACCCGCTGTTCGGCAGCTGATTGCAGTTAGTTTTCGTTTTCTCGGCAACTAGCTAGCGCTCGGATTCGGGCTTCAGGGGCTGGTGCGTGGGATAGATTTCGGATCCCGGACAGCTGTATACTTCCAGTTCATCATCTTTTATGAACAGCGCATGCCACGGATTCACAATAGCTGGCCACGGGCCTGTCGCCGCTGTGGCCCGGCCGCGGGCCCAGCGGCCCAGAAGCGCGAGCAAACTAAGCATGCACGTAGTATACGTATATACTAGTACTGCGGTACTGGTACAGCCGCGCGCGCGCTGCAATCCGCCCGCGCACTCGGATCTGCCCCAGTGGATCCCGAGCGCGCGCGCTGCAATCATTGAATCCGCAATCCGCATGGGTTACGAGCTACTATACTAGCTATAGGATACGCCTGCTAGCGCTGCCAGGCTGCATCGCTCGACGCAGCCAGACGCAGTGGGAATTTGGCGCAGTCGC
>QPMI01000615.1:0-225541 GCA_004431415.1 Cyanophora paradoxa | reverse complement strand
CCTCCGCCGCGGCGCCCCGCCCTGCGAGCTGCGCCGGCGTCGCCCCCGCGGCAGAACGCGCCTCCGCCCTGCCCGTCGAGACGCGCCGCCGCCCGCCGCCCGCCCCGCCCGGATAGCCCTGCTGCCGCCCGAAGCGCCTCCCGTCCCGCCCGCGAGCTGCTGTTTTAGGAGTTTTATACGTCCCAGTAGACCTTAGCAACCTTCCCGTAGCGTTACCAGCAGCAGGCGAGCAGGCTGTCACGTTGCAAGAGAAAGCTGCTAATCACAGACTACTGTGTACCTAGGACACGGCTACCGGAAGTATCAAGCTAGAGTCAGAAAAGTAGCTAGGGTCGCATCTTCGTACAGGGTCAGTGACTCAGGAAATCGCGAGAAGCCGCGGGTCAAGTCACGTACTACTGCGAACGAAGTGCAAACAAAGCACTAACGGCTAGGAACCCTATCGGCAACAGCTCTCCAGGTCCTCACAGACGCTTCCACGCGGCTGGATCAGAAGAGATGTAGAGCTGCCATTGTTGAGGCAAACCAGGCAGCAGTGATCAGCCGCTGACCCAGCGCCAAGAGAGAATTCCCGAAACTCGCAAGCCACATCCCAGTGAGGGCACGTCATCGACAACGGAAGTGAATCCGGTAAACCGCAGTACGGCTGTGATTCAAGACTCGTCATCCGTCGTGTCATCATCGGAAAGTGAATCGGGATCAACGCAGGTGGCGGAGGCACGGGGACCTCATGATCGGCGCACAGGCACGGGGGCCTTGCGAGGGCGACGGCTTTGCGGGGAGCGAGAACATTGGCAGGAACGCTCGTGAAAAGCGATCATGAGATCAACGTGCATGAGAACCTCGCGCGAGCGATACACCAGTGAAGTGTCATCGCCTCGGACAGTGTACAAAAGACCGTGAGAGTGAACCTCAGTGACAGTGTAAGGGCCAGTCCAACCATTGCGAGGCCCAGTGCGCTTGACGTTACTGTCTTCGCGCTGATAATCCAGCACAACACTTTGTCACCAGGCTTGAAAACACGATGCAGCTCACGGCCAGTGCCATAGCGAAGCAACTTCTTGTTGTAAAGTTTGCGGTGTTCTCGGACGGCAGAGATTTGGTCGCGGGCGCTCGAGCGACCGACAAGCGTAATCGTAGAGAGAAACGGGATCTTCGTGAGGTTCGCGCAGGGTGAGGTCGAGACGAAGATCGCCAGGCAACATCAATTCTCGTCCAAAGTGCAGAGCGGCGGGTGAAAAACCAGTGGCAGCGTGAATCGTGGTCCGGAGAGCGAAGAGCACGCGATAATGATAGAAAGGCCAATGGGAATTGTCCTCCCGTTCTCATCGCAAAGAGCATACACCAAGCGCTTGTAAATGCCACCAAGCCGCTCAGCACCGCCGTTCGTGACTGGTGGACGTGGGAGCGTAAATCAACCGAGTACCCTGGCGAGTCCAGAATTTGCCCCAGAGACTAGTAGGCGTGAAGACCTTGGCGTTATCCGTGAGATACCGCTTGCAAGGGCCGTGATTCGCGTACACAGTTTGTGCAGCCACTCACAGGCACGACCATCAGCCTCCGTCAGCATCAAAATCTCAGGGTACTTGGTAAAAGCGTCGACGTCAATGTGCACAAGTGTGAAACGGTGAAGTCGACCGTTCTCAGAGGCGCCATAGGAAGTGATCGGCTTGACGCAAGTCGCCAGGATGCTCAGACTCGATCACAGTGAATTGTGACTTCGGCTTCTTGTGAGCCTTGGCAAACTGACAGTGTCGGCACGTCTTCACGTAGCGATGGACAGCAGTCGTCATGCCCGGCCACCAAAACCGTGAGGCGATGCGCCGAGCAACAATGGGGGCACCACGGTGAGCCCAGTCATCGTGGTAAGCGTGAACAATCTTCTCCCGCCACTCTGGGGTACAACGATCTGAGGCCGCATAGTGGGGAGCAAGGGCAACCGCAGTACGGTATCTTGCTCATCGATCGTGTACTGAGTGCTTCACGAGCGAAGCGATCGCGTGCAGACTTGCAGAGAATGCAGCTCCCAAGCACCTCCGGGTCACGTTCACCAGCAGTGTAGTGGGAGTGACAGCGCGCCAGGTTCTCCTTCTCGCGAAGAAGTGCGACACCATCTGGCAAAGAGGGTCACGAGCCTGAGCCATGATGACCGCGGTCCCATCGGAAACAAGTTCACGGATCGTCGTGGCGGAGGAACGTCAACGAGGGGGCGGGGGCCCTCGCTCCAGGTGTCCATGACAACGGTGCCACGCGGCAAGCGAACGTGTGTCGGCTCATTCTGGGCGCCTTCACCTTCGTCCAGCGGGCGATAGCGCTGCTAGAATGGGATCAGGTCGCGGACGACCGAGTCACGTTCTTGCTGCAGAAGTGCATGTACTCTTCCTCGTCAGCAACGTCGAGATGCGACGGGGGCGCAATGGCATATCGAGACTGCCGTGAATTCTTGCCCTTGGGAGGCTTCACCCGCGGTACGGGGCATGCCTTGGCGTTCAGCGCCTTGCGGGATTGTCCCGTCTGCGCCGCTCCTCCGGGTTCGGTTCCGAACAGAGGGCAGGGGTACGAGCGCGTCGATCTCAGACGGGGTACGGCCATCTCTGCCAGTTGGCGTCGCCGTTCGAGCGTCGTCGCCGTCCTTTCCCGCGAGGCTTCGTGCAGATCTCGGGCCGCACGCGAACGTCTGTCGCGATCACTGGCGAGGCGGTCAGCGTAGTCCTTTTCAAGCCGTCGCTGGTATTGGCGCGGGACACTCCAAGCCGTGCTCCGTCTTGAGTTCGACGTTCCGTCGGACGCCGAGGACTGCGAAGATTGGCCGTCATCCGTGAGGGCCGCGTCGTGCCCGTTCCACAGAGTCGCGTAGCGTGCGGTCAGCTGCTTGACGATCGAAGCCTCGCAAAGATGGACGGGGTAGCGACGGCTCGCTCTCCTCGTCTGTACCCCCTCCCCTCCTTCCGGTGACTGAGACCGAGGCCTCCGGGCCGAGCTCTCCCGTCCTCGAGCTTGAAGCCCGTCAGCGGAGCTCTCCTGTCCTTGAACTTGAAGTCGGCGGCGGCGACCCTCGCCGGTAGCCAGGCCGCGCCGTCGAGTGTATGCTCGAGGTTCGTCACCCGCGGCGTCGCCGTGCAGGAGGGGCCGTCGCGCCGCCTCGTCTGCCGCTGCGGCCGGTGCAGGCGTGTCAACTTCCATGGGTACGACGTCGGGGGCAGAGAGGGCGCCGTTCTCGTGGAGCCGTTCCAGCGTGATCTGGGACTCCACGTCTCCAGGCCGCCGTTCTCGACGATGTCACGCACTCGCTGAGTGTCGGGCGTCAACGACCTTGGACGTCGCCGTGAAGTCTGAGGGTCGTCGCGGTCTCGCGCGGTGGCGCCGGGGCAAGGTGCTCGGGTCGCGTGGTGGCGCGGCGTCTATCCCAGTAGGGATCCACGCCGGCCCGTCCAGAGTATGTTGCAGGGCCGAGGAGGTGCGGTGGATGGCGACGCGGTAGAGTTCGCGTGGATCGTCGTAGTCTCCCGCATCGGGCACACCGAACCCGTGAGCGCCGTCTGGTATCGAAGTCGTGATGTCAGTGCCGTCAGCGCCGCCAGGCTTGTACACTGCGTGCGTCTCCGCAAGGCGAGAGCAGCAGTCCGCAACGACGTTCGACCGCCCGTTGCGGTACTCGATAGTGTATACGTAGTTGTAGTGGTTGAGGGCGATGGCCGCGCGCCCAAGCGTCTTGTTGTTCGCCAGCTCCTGTGTCTTCACCATTGCAACGCCGAATGATCCGTGCGGATCGTGAACGGGTGGCCGCAGACGAAGTAGTGGTGCCAGACCTTAACCGCCCAGAGTACCGCAATGCATTCGCCCTCCGTTGGTGATTGGTACTTGCGCTCCATGTTTGTCAGAGTACGACTGATGAATGCGATCGGGCGCTCGCGGCCGTCCTTGTCCTCCTGCATGAGCACCGCTCCCATGGCCCGTTTGCTCCAGTCCGTGTAAATGATGAACGGCTTCGTGAAGTCGGGCAGCATCAGCACAATGTCCTCGCACATCGCCTTCTTGAGGTCGTCCAACGCAGCGAGAGCCTCGTCATTCCACACCAAGTTGAGCCGGTCGGCTCGTAGTGCGTCCGTAAGGAGGTCTCGCAGGGAAAGTTCCCGTCGCGCGTAACTCTGTACGAAGCGCCGGTAGAAGCCCGTGAGGCCGAGGAAACTGCGGAGTTGCTCGACAGTCTGGAGTTCGTTCGCCGTGATCTTGGAGATGATCTCAACCTTCTTGGGGTCCATGCGAATGCCGTCGCTGCTGACACGGAATCCGAGCAGCTCGACTTCCCGCACCATGAAACGACATTTGCTGGGCTTGAGTTTGAGGTTACCGCGGTCGATCGCAGCGAAGAAGGCCTCCAGGTCGAGAAGGTGTTGTTTGACGTTCGGCGAGTGGACCGTGAGGTCATCGACGTACGCCACGACGCAGGTGGACAAAAGGTTGCCCAAAATTGACGTCACGGCTCGACAGAACGCCGCTGGGCCGTTCGTGATACCAAAAGGGGTCACTTTCCACCTGTACATTCCCCAGGGGACGATGAATGTCGTCAGGTCACGTGACTCCTCGTCGAGTTCCAACTGCCAGAAACCCGACGTTGCGTCGCCAGTCGAGAACGTGGACGCACCCTGTAGGCGCTCCAATTGGTCCTCAATGCGTGGCAACGGGAAGACATCGCGTTCCGTGAGGGAATTGAGCTTCTGTAGTCGACGCAGAATCGCATCGTGCCATCCTTCTTCGGTGCCAGCACCACGGGGCTGCCGAAACCAGCTGCGAAGGCTCGATGAGACCGTCGCGTAGCAGCTTCTCGATTTCCGCCTTCGCAGCCTTCTCCGCAGGCGGAGAGAGCCGGCGAGGGACGGTGTACAGCGGGAGGTGCTTGGCGGGGACGCCGGGCAGAAGTCGGATGCTGTGCTTGTACTTCAGGAGCTCGCGTGGATTGATGTTCTGGGCGAAGCAGTGCTGGCGTTGCGTGAGAAGGTTCTGGAGTTGAGTGCGATCCTCG
Organism: Cyanophora paradoxa; assembly: GCA_004431415.1. Lineage (NCBI taxonomy): Eukaryota > Glaucocystophyceae > Cyanophorales > Cyanophoraceae > Cyanophora > Cyanophora paradoxa. The sequence continues at coordinate 220,518 of QPMI01000615.1, read as the reverse complement.
GGAAGGGCGTCGGGGTTCGACTCCGATGGTTTCAACAGGGCGTCCACCATCGCCTTGATGGTCTCGGGCGATGGCTTTGTAGGAGGCGCAGTGTCACTCGACGGGGCTCCATTCGAGCGTCGGCATTGACGGACGCGATGGGCACCGTGGGGCCGACTGCGGGGCCAACCAGCATCGGCTCGGAGTCGAAGCGGGCGAAGTGAGGCTCGAAGAAACTGGCCAGCTCCATGAGCTCCTTGTCGTTGAAGTGATCGCCGGTTCGAGCAGTGTAAGGGGGTGACGACACGTGCGACGTACGACATGAGACGCTCGCTGGCCTCGTGGGATAGCGGGATGTCGGCAGCAGCATCGACGGAGCCAACATGCGCCGCCTCGCCCTCCTTGCAGTTGGGTTCGGGCGGTCGTCGGTGGTAGACCTCCGGGTAGAGGCGTCGGGCTCGGGAGATGTAGCGCCGTGGTTGCGAGCGTCGGGGTACGACACAGGCTTGAAGTTCTCGTAGATTTGCGCGGCTACGGAAGAGATCGGAATGTCAGTTGTTGTTGAGGTGTCCAGGAGCTGTAACACCCTTGGGGTAGGTCTCGACATTCTCGTGTGGACGGAATTCGGACTCCGCCAAGTCCCGAATTCAGTCTCCGCAATCACAGTTCCGGCTCGCAGGCGGACAGGCCGCCTGTGAGGTTGCAGATCTGCACGAAAAACGTGCCGTGTGCTGGGTTGCGGTGAATTTGGTATGGCACCAAGAATTCGACTTCGTCGGCTCCGTCGAAGCCGTCGTCGTCGAGGAGGAGTGGTGGCGGAGTGAGGAGGACTTCCGGTGCGCCGAGAGTCGTGTTCGAAGTCGTTTGTGGCATGTAACATCGAACGAGCGATTCACCCGGCCGTACAGTGATGTCCTTCGCCAATCGGACCAGAACGCCGCCGTCGTGCTGGCCCGCAGCCGAAAAGGGACGTGGAATCGTTCGCCATCCGAGGAGTCAGGCGACGTGATCGTCATTCCCCAATTTGCTGGGTCGAGCACGATGTGAGCGTTGAGCGCACCAGCGTTGTGAGGCCGAGTAGCATTGGAGTGTTGCCCATGAGACCAGGCGCGACGACGAGGACCTTCCGCGGAATTGTGACCGACCAACCTTAATTGCAATGAATGCGATGCGCGCATAGGCAGTCATGTCCGTTCCAAAGCCGGTGAGGTGCACGCGCGGAGCGTTGCTGTAGCGAAGGCCTGGCAGTTTGTCGGCGATACTGCCGTCGAGTACGTCCGCAGCGGCTCCTGTATCCACCAATGCCTTGGTGAGGAGGTATTGAAGGACTTGTCGTCGGTGATCGATAGCGGCGATATGCAAGTTGACGCAGATTCGGCCGTCGTTGATGCGCTCTCTGAGCGTGCGGTTCGTGTCCGTCATTCGCGCAATGGGTGTGGTACTGACGGGCCGCCGTCGCCGAAGAGGGGAACGTCAAGGGGTCCTCGACGTCGTCAAATCCCAACATGCGTGCCGCGCAGACGCGAAGCGAGGCGAGGTAGCTCTGCTCATACGGTGTGCACGGTGTCGAACCGGAGATGACGCTGGCTGGCGGGAGCGGTGCCGTCCGCTTGAGGCGAGTCGCTTCCGCGTGGTTGTCCGCCTGTGCACGTTCATGAGGACGTCCGTCGCGGCGAATGGGCGTGCCCTGCAGGGAGCTGCCGACAGACGCAGCGGGGCCGGTGATTGCGCATTGTGGCTGAAAAGTATCCGACGCCAAGGATGGGCTTGCAGTCGGCGTTTGCGAGCTTGTTGAGGTGGCGGTTGCTGGGCCAGCCATAGTGAATCTCGTTGATCGCGTCAACTTCGGTCCCCGCTGCGCCATCCCGTCGTTCAGCCGGCCGGTAGCCAGGCTCTCCGGGGGATCGGAACGGGATGGCTTCGCGGTGGCGCGAGAGAGACGCCCGGAGATATTTGACGAGTTGGGGCCAAGCGTGGCGGAGGCGCGTGTCGCGTTGGAGTACGTGCCGCTCGTAGAAACGTGTCCGTTGAGCGTCATGACTACGGAAGTCATTGTGGAGGACCACGTCCCACGCCGCGAGGCCGATTGAATTGAGGATGAAGGCCGCCCGAGTGAACAAGGCGCGAGTGAAAGCGAGGTCGGCTGACAGGCCCTGAGAGGTTGTGAAATCCACCGAAAGTTCTCGATCTCGTGGAGCGTCTCCAGGATTGCGTGGGCGTTGAGTTGGTGAGACCGCTGAAGCGGCGACCAGTCGTACAAGTGATAACTGGCAGCGAATTCAGGGTCCTCGAAGGCACGGTGTCGCGCGGACGTGATCCGCTCGTAGTCCGGTCCCGTCCAGAGTAGAGGAGCCAGCAGCCCATCGTGAGATCCGTCGACGTCCTGGGATTAGTGAGGTCGTTGTATGCGATCGTGTACGTGTGCTGCCGTGTGAGCGGTCCAAGGAGGCCGTGGGGGGCGAACGCGGACGACTGCACGCGCGAGGCTAGGCTCGGCGTCCCGGCCGACGGGGTCTCCGATGGAGCTACGGACTCGGCGGTGGAGCCACCACTGTCCGAGCTGGAGTCGTCGCCGTCAGAGGTTCCCGTCGTCTCGGTCCCCGTAGGACTACGACGCGGAGGCCTGTTACTGCCAGATGGCTTGAAGACAACACCCTGGATGTGACCGAAGCGTGCCAGTCCCGTCGGCTCGTTGGTGCGCAGATCCTTGAAGTCGGTCGACCAGACGACGAAGGGTCGGACAAAGGGCTTGCGCGCAATCCCAGGGTTCCGACGAATGTACTCGTCCGTGCCCACGAGCTTGATCTTGCCGTCGAGGCGCGGGTCCCAATGTACGCGCGCGACTCCTCTGCCTTCGTCGTAGTGATGTAGTTCATGATGTTAGTGAAGCGCGTGCGGCCTTCGTACGGGTCGACGGGCGCGCCGTGGGGCCGTGACCAATGTAAATGTGGGGATCTGACGAAGGAGGCTGTCGTTGTCCGGATCGCCCAGGGAGTGACGCAGGGGAGGACGTCGACGATCTGTACCGCCCGGTAGGCTTCGCGGCTAGTGAACGTGATGGGCCGCCTCGTCGCCGCGTCGACGGTGGCGTGATTGTAAACGAATTGTTCCAACCAACCGTGGAGTAGCGCCCGCGCCTGCGGTTCGCGACTGAAGATGGCGGCGCCGAATTCATTGTAGAATGGATCGAATGTGAAGTTGCCATATTCGGCGTGACGGAATTGCTCGTGTATGTCGGCGTATCGCTGTTCGAAATCCATAATAGCGTTGCGCACTGCGCTCGCGTTGACGTCATAGACACTGGGACGATGCGGGTGTGACGGATCGTTCGTGGGATCGAAGTCAGCGCCCCGGACTTGGGCGTTGAGTGCGTTGATGACTCCATCCGGGAGTCGGAATGCTACGGGCCAGCAGTGGTTTCGATCCATGTCGACATCTTCGCGAGCCGCCGGGGGTGTCTCGTGCTTGATCTGGACCGCCAACCAGTCGTTGGTTGCCTTGTGCAGTAGGGATTCGAAGGCTGTGATTAAATGTGCCGGGTCGACGCGTTCGCAGTCAGGGTACTCGACCTCGTACCATTTGTCGAGTTTGGCACTGCGCGCCACTTCGCCTGAAGCCGTGAAGCGGAAGTGCAGCTCATCCTCGTGGCTACGAACGTAGTCGATGATGATGTTCCCGAGTTCCCCCGGTAGGGGCTCGAGGAAGAACGACAAGGCACCGTGCAGCTTGACTGCCGCCGCCAGGTACGCTGCGATTCCGTACACCCAAGTGTGTACCGAAAGCGGGAACCCCAGGACCTGGTGGACGACGGGGGCGTTGCAGGCGCGGTGCCCGTGGGCCCGCGACGACGCAGAGACACGACGACGCCCCCAGGGCCAGTGTAGTCATTGACGGACACCGGGAAGTACTTGGGGTCGGGGCCGCACGGGTGCGGCCCCGCCGCCTCGTTTGGGGGTTTCCTCGTGCCCGCGATGATCTGCTGCCAGGTGTTCCGGTTGTTCGCGTCGAAGATAGTGATGTGCGAGCGGTTCTGGATCGTGTTGGGGGCACCGCGGCTGGGTCCGGCCGGTGCAACGTGCGTGAATCGGACGATTCGAGGGCCGCACAGGTCAGCATTGGCCGGCGTAAGAGTCATGGGCGGCGCGTTGAGGTCGTCGGGCATGGCAATCTCGTAGAAGCATCGTTCGACATCTTGACGTGAAGCGGAGTCACGGAGGTGCGCGTGTTGTCCTCGTCGTAGATGCAGTCGAAGTAGTCGGCATACTTGTTGGCCGGGTGGAACTCGTCGGCGGCCGTGATCAGGAACGATCGGAAGGGCAGGCCCGCGCGGTTGTGCTGGCTGAGTTCGCCATGGCCGGGAGCACCGGCGCGGTACGGGTAGGTGCCGGGCCGACGCCGTAGCGTAGGACACGACTGAGTGCTCGCGAGAAGTTCGACCAGCGTACGTGCATCTTCATGAGGAATGGGCGCATGTACGGGACGCGCCGGAGAAATGCCTCGAGACCAGAGTCGCCGAGTAGCACGTATGGCATGTGGACCTCACTAGGACGTGCATGTACTTCTTTGTCGTGGTGGCGGGATGAACTGGGGTGGGTCCCGAGTCGGGATTCCCTCCAGCTCTTCGACCGCGGCGGCTCCGGGAGCTCCTCCGGTCTGTGCCCGTCCTCCACAGTGAGCTCCTCGGTCAGATCAGCCGTCTGTCCGAACGGGGCTGGCCTCCGAGGATGTGAGCCGCGACGGCGAAGATGTGGGGCGCGTGTCGCCCATGTTCCTGGATCGTTTTGCAGTACGCTGTGGCCAGGAAGTCCGTGTTCGTGAAGAGAAGCGGTGTCATGAAGATGTGATAGGAGGTATCCCGTCCCGGATCAGTATCCAGAGGTAGGAAGTCACCTCCAGCTCGCGTCTCCTCGGGCTGTATGTGCGCATGCCGTACGGGAGTGGGGGCGAGGATTGTGGAGACGGATTGGGTACCAGTCGTTGATCGTTTGGGCGAATAATTCCCCGTTGATGTGATTGTTGCGCCGTCCAAAACCCGCATAGAACGTGTCGCGCTCGTTCTCCGTCGAATCAGGTCGCGGTTCCCGTCGGACCATCACGCCGCTCAGATCCGGCCACACTCCGTGCTGGTAGCCAGCGCCGTCGACGACCGTGAAGCCCTTCGCCCATTCCTCGTTGAGGAAGGCCCAGAAATAGACGTCAGGAATGTCAGCGTTCTCCGAGAGTAGCACCTCCTTGAAAGGAACAGTGTGGAGTTCGCTCAAAATTCTGGAGATGATGGAGTCGACCTCCTCGGGAGTGAGCCGGGCGGCCTTGCGCTCCTTCTTCTGCAACTTCTCGTCATTCGGTCGCTTCTCGCGGGGGCGCTTGCGCTCTGTTCCGTAGACCATAGCGCGGGCGCGAAGCCCGAAGTACGTGTTGGAGTTCCAGAAAGTGTCCTTGCTCATGTCGTCGACAAGTCCAACGAGGGAATCCCAGTCAGGAACGCGAGGCAAGATGTCGATGCCGTCCGACGTCCACTGTGTCAGGTATCCGTACTCGTCAACGTCGCGCTCAGGGGCCGTGGGACCGGGACGGCGAGAGGGTCGGTGACGGGTACCATCGGACTGGGGAGGACAGGGAGTAGGTGATCGCGGTAGCGCGGGTAAAGCATGCAGTAGAACAGATTCAATCGATGCTCGGCGTCCAGGAGGAAGGCCCGTGTTACCGCCAAGCGCTGGGTGGTCGTAGCCTTGCTAAGTGCAGTGTCGAGTCGAGCGACGAGGCCGAAAGCAAGCTTGCTCGCAGTACGAGTGCTTGACTCCGTCTCGAGCTTGTACGCGCGACGCATGGCCTCGAGAGTCAGCTGGAGGATATGGGAGCGCCACGCAGTTTTGCACGCCAGGAGCGCCGCCTCTTCAGGGTGCACCATTATGTAACGGTCAGAGTTGTAATAGAGCTCGACAGCTGGCTCGGGCTGCTTCGGGGTGAAGACGGGGGCGTGCAGTCGCGATTCGAGACGGATCGGTTTGCCCTTCTTGGCGAGTTGACGCTTGTGCATGAACGTAGTGATTGACATCGCGACAACGGTGGTGTCATGTAGCTCGGCGAGCCTTGCCAGCGCAGTCGTCTCCGTGACAGACGCGGCGACGACGTTCGTGAAATTTGAGGGGAGGACGCCGGAGCGGTGACGGGACAGTCCGTGCCGAAGACAGTGGTGTAGGTCGGACTCGCTGACGGGGGGCGTGCGCAGACGATGGACATCGCGTGCCGCGACCACTGCTAACTGGCTGTTCAGCCGGATCTCCTCCGCGAGCTCGGCGGTCGCCCGCTGGTTCGTAGCCGGGTTCGCGTCGGATTTCGGGTTGAAACGGGACGTGTAGTAACGGCGCAGGAAGTTGCCGGGGCCCTCGACGTCGGCTGTGATGTTGACGAGGCGGAGTACGTTCTCGACTTGCTCGGTGAGCATTGACAGCAACGGCGCGTGACTCGTCGGCCATGGACGGTCGGAGCTCGGTGCTGGGTCACGAACGTCGTAGAGGTGAGCAAATCGGCTATCCCCGTAGCGGTCGCGCGTCTCGTCCCACTTGTAATGGTCGAAGTATGCAGCGATGTCCCACGCCCGCGCCAGGGCCGTCGAACGCATCGACAAGGCGATGTCGGGCGGCGGTGAACCGTGTCGAAGCGTAGACAGATAGATGTCGTCAGGTCCTGTGAGCGGGGCCGTGAACTTGACAGTTTGGACCAGTTGCCTGATTGTTGCAAGGCGCGTCGCCGTGTTCGTGATCTTGTCGAAGTTCAAGAACCGTTCATCGCTCTCCGTCATCTCCACGTCGTAGTGCAGCGTCCGGAGATTGCGGGCAAGGTTGACAGCCACCTGAAGGATGCACGGTACGACTGGAGTCTTGGACTGGTGTACAAGAGTGAACTCTGTCGGTGTCAAACCAAACAGCTCCAGCATCTCTGGCCGTCCGAGGACATCGGCGAGCGGGTCGTTCGGGTGAGGCCACGTGGTCGCCGTCTCCCCAGGCGCGAAGGGCTGAGCCCGCGCGAGGCGCATGATGACGTGGATGACGGAGCGGAATTCGGTCAGATGTTGAAGGAGGTAGTGAGCCTGGTCACTCGGGCGAGTACCCAGCAACGGTTGCCCAGTAGGCGTGTTGCTGCGGGCAGCTGCGAGGTGCATGCAGCTCGTGAGCTCGCTGGCGGCGAAGAGGGTCGGCGTCTCAGGGGTCTTGCGCCAATCCGTCGTCGTCGTTGTGACCATGAAGCGTCGCGGCGTGTCCAGGTACGCACGCAGCTGGTTGTGCACCACGGGCTTGAGGCGAAGGATCGTCCAGGCGTGGCGGTGTCCAAGGTCGGCGGCCACGTCCTTGATCTCGGGCTCCGAGTCGCTGGACGTGTCTTCGTCGGTGTCAGGAGGACTGTCACGGTCGTCGTGAGGGCTCGGCAAGGTCGGCGTGTCGACGATGATTCCCCTCGAAACGCGCGGGTCGCCCATGGGCACGTCCTCGGTCCTCTCAGTGCCCGACGAGTCGGCAGTCGTCGAGTCAGGCATCGACGCGTCGGTCGGTGCAGTGTAGTCGGGTGAAGTGACGGGATCGGCAGCATCGGGGGTTGGGCCGGGCTCTGCGGCGGGGCCGCCGTCACAGTCGTGGCCGGGCTGGCGGGGCGTCGGACGGGGCCAGTAGCTCAGGCGCAGGCGACGGGGCCGTCGAGACCGCAGCCACGGCCGTGGGGGACGGGACGCTGTGCGGGGTCGTCAGCGAGGTCGCCATCGCCGGTGCGATGGGCGAAGCATCTCGAGCGGCCGTCGACGAGACCGGCGTCTCGAGAGCGGGCGTCGGGGTCACCGGAGTCGTCGTCACGGGTGCAACGGGCTGGGCGTCCGGAGTCGTCGTCGCGGGTGCAACGGGCTGGGCGTCCGGAGTGTCCGTCGACGAGGCCGTCACCTCGGGCGCAGGGGGTGGGTCGTTCCGCGGGGCCGGGGGCTCCGGGCGTCGGTCGGCGGTGTCACCGGTGCCGTTGGGCACGTCATGTCGTCGTCGTGGTAGTGAGGGTTGCCCGGGGTCTGGGGCCGGCTGGTATGAATCGGGAGCGCGCGGCCGCGGCCCCTGACCGTTCCCCCGTGCCTCGCCGATTGGCGCGGTGGAGCCTGTGCTGCCGCAGTACGGCGACGGGCGTCCATGGTGCGGCCACGAGCAATACCACCGATTGCAGCCTGCAAGTAGGGGGCTTGCGCCGCGGCCTGCACCGGGTCCTCTCCCTTGGCAGCTTCGGCGTCGAGGCGAGCCTGCAGTTCACGTGCGAGCTGTTCGTCGGCCAGCAGCTGCGCGTGCTTGTCGGCGGAGTGGTCGGGGACGGCGTTCCAGGCGTGCGGCGACGAAGGATGTCTGTCAACACGTTGTGGACTTCGAGGTACCTCGCCGAAAACTGCGTCGGGTCCCGAAGTCGCGCGTTCTCGGCGGCGAGTCGCAAGTACTCCATGTCGACGTCGTTGGTTCGGAGAGTGAGATGCGGCTTAATCTTGTCCCGCTGTCGAGCCGGCCAGTCGTGTAGAACGGCAGCGACGTAAATCGACGCCAACTTGCGGCTCACTCCCCCAGCTGCAGCGACCGTGGTCTCAGGCACCGGGTAGGGCGGAAGATCAGTTGGTGTCGGGCCGAGGCGCGTGTTCGGCTCATCGACGGGGTGCATTAACGCGTGAGCATGGTAGAACGCCGGTGCCGACAAGCAGACGGGAAGCGACGCGTTCACAGTCGTTCGCGCGAGTCGGGACGTGTCCTGCCCAGAGGTGTTGACAACTCCCGGGGCGAGAATGATTGGCCGAGTGCCTATCGGTCCAGTACTCGCGTCGCGAACGCCAGGCCGGAGGTGCTGGCGCGGACGGTGAAGGGGCTGACGTCGACGTTAAGGAAGATGTCAGCGACCCGAGGCCAGTCGTCGTTCCCGTCAAAGACGTCGTTCCCTGTGGGTGATATCCATTAACAGACCGATAATCCGCAGGAAGAGCGTCTTCATTTCCATCGTCACTCCGTACAGAGCGTCGAGCGTGATGTCCGCCGGTGCATCGTCAGGTCGCAGAGTACTCGGGTACGGCGTGCGCTGGCGTGAGGTTGGCGACGGTACGGGGCAATTGCGGACGAACTCCATGTACGGCGGCGTTGTGCAGAGGCGGCAGTGCTCCTGAAGCTCGACGTTAGTCATTGTCACCGTGTTGCCCGTGGTCGAGTCGATGTACTCGTAGTAGCGGTGCGCAATGCTGATCACTGATGCACGGAGCCGGTGGTTCACGATGACGGGTGAGCCATCGGGCCGATGCTGCACGTGTGGCACGGTGCAGGCATGTCGACTGGCGACAGGAAGAGAAGAATTTGCTGTCCCCCAACACTGACCATGATCTTCTCGACCGTGCGAGAGGCGAAGACGCGGTCTCCACCCTCGCGCTCATACCTCCCCGCTGCCTGGTGGCGACGAGCGATGAGCGTGATCGAGTCTTCCGCAATGTCCATCAGCATCTCGCGCAACTTCCGGTTGCGGTTGATGGGGTCATTGTCAGCCCTGTCCTCCGACGCCTTGGGCCGCAGTACGGCGGGCGCGGGTGGAGTGGGCGTGGTCGGCGGGACGATTGGCGTCTTGTCCTCAGGGGCGAGGCCCTCTGCCGTCGCGACAGAGCTGGGTCCGGCGACGGGGTCGGTCGGAGCGTTTGCCGCGACGAAACGAGAGTAGGCGTCAGCAGCCTTTGCCGAAGTCGCGTCAGGGCCTGAGGCGAACCGTAGCTCACCCTCGCGCTCGAGAATGTAGACGAGAAGTAGGATCGTAGACTCGACGTCGTAGCCACGGAGGTACGTGCGGAGTGTGCTCTCAACGTAATTGACAGCGGCCGTTCGTCGGTTGGGGCGCATGAATGTTGGGCTGCGGTTCTGCGCGTCGGTGAAGGACGTCTTGACACGGTTCAGGAGGGACTCGACGACAGCAGCTCCTGGGAGCGTCAGCGTTGTCGTAGGTGCAGGCGGCGCGTCGGTTGTGTCCATGGCGCCGTCGGTGAAAGTGAAGACACGACGGGCGCACAGAGCGTTGACGATTGCCTGAACCGTAGTGTCAACATCGAATGCCTCGAGCTCCTTACGCAGTACACTCGTGACGTGGTTGGCCGCAGCCTGCCGCGTGCGAGGCGGCGGGGCGCCCGTGTTCGTGATGGCCATCGCTGCCATTTCAACCAAGTGTAACAGCTGCTCGCCCTCAGCGCCCCGGTAGGCCGGCGAAGCTGCTCGTTGGTGTTCGAGATGTTAGTGTTAATTGCCGCGATAGTCGTCGTCTCACGGGCGATTGCGATCCACGTGCGCAACGTTGTCACGTCATCCTCAGTGGCCGTGTCTGCAATGATGCGTGTGACGGCCGCATTCAGACGCTTGTGCTCACTGTGGCCTTTCGGGTTGATGAGCGGCGGGTCGCCAGCAAGTGCCAATGCGGGTGGCTGTGGTGAGCGTGAGTGCCGTCAGCGCACGGGATGCCGGGGTTCACGTCGAGCGCCGGCGGGATCGGGAACCGCCCGTTCTTCGCGTGTCCGGAGATGTCGCGGGCGATCACAAAGAACTCCATCTCCCTGGTCGGGTCACGAACGGGGTGCGACGTAGGGAGGCTTTCAAGCGCAGCGATGAGCGCGGAGTGAGCAGTACGAAGTCCGTCATTGGGCGCGTCACGACGGTGTGCCGAGGGAATGGGGCGGGCAACAAGGGTACCATTCTCCTGGCGGCCGACGACATGGGGGTGGCAGTCAGCACACGTCTCGTTGGCGAAAGACAGGTCCGACGGCGAGGCATGTGCGCATCCTCCGTGAATACCGCGGTACGGTAATTGGAGGCCTGCGTGAAGACGGGGTACATGTTGTCGTGGGGCTTGGGGAAGCGGTGCGCGCGCGCCTCCTCCGAGTCGCCTTCCGCATCGATAGCGTTGCGGACGCGAGCCCAGCAGACACCGGGGCCCTTCGGCTCGAGGTACGTCGTGAGCATCTGGAGGGCGGGGCAGTAAAGGATGGTACGCGCGTGGATCTGGCGCTGGTCGCTCGAAGGGATGCCATCACGAAGCCAGTCAGTGCACTGGATGCCGTCGACGTGCATGCGGTTGTTAACACGGCGAGTGTGCATGTTGTAAGCAACGTTGTCGAGCCAGTCAGTGCAAAGGGGTACCAAGGACTCGCAGCCCTCGACCGCCGGTAGCGAGTCGATTTCGGGCATCTTGGCGGGCGGGCCTTGTAGTTCGGGGTCGGCCGCCCACTTCCTTCGAGACGTTCCCCTCCTGCTGCGAGGTGGCTGCGGGGGAGTCGGTGCTCGATTTGGAGGTTAGCGGGCCGAGTGCAGTGTCCATCGGCGACTCTGTGACGGGGTCCCCCAGGGCGCAGTACGTCCGGGTCTTCGGCTCCCGCACAGAGTCAGCGTCGGAGTTCGTGCTCTTCGCCGAGGGGGCGGCCGCGAAGGTGAGCGACCTCGTGACTGCGACGCGGGCGACGGGATTGATGGCGTTCGGGCGCGGGCGGTGCATACGGCCAAAGTTTCGAGTGAAGAGCGGGGTTTTCTTGGACGTGACGGGAGCCAAGGCGGCGGACATGCGAGTGTGGTCGTGCCGGCGGAGGCCAGCGTTGATGAGGTCGCGGATACTGCCGGCAGTGACGCCCCGCCGGGCTGCGCACACCGAATTGGAACACGGGACTCGGCCGCAGTACGGCTTCCCGTTTCCATCTCTGTCGACAAGTCAGACGGGCCGGCGACGACGGGCCGGTCGCGTGAGTCGACGAGGGGACGGCGACGCGGGTTCAGCGACGGGGATGGCGACGGGGACGGGGGCCGTCCTCTCCGCCGCCGACGTTACCGGCTGCGTCGCCGTCGTGGCGTTGACGTCCCGAACGAAGTGCGCGATGTCCGATGCGAGGGCTGCGTCGGCGTGATCGGGACAGTTTGCACCGGAGCGATCGGTACCATGGCCAGGCTGTCCGTCGTAGCCTCAGTCTCCCGGCCCGAGTCAGGACCACCGGACTGCACGGCGTCTCCGTGGTCAGTCGGGCGAGGGTTCGGGGGCGGCGCGTTAGCGATGGGCCGGTCGGGCGCGGAGACGGCGCGTCAGCAACGGAGCCAGTCGGGCGCGAAGGCAGCGCGTCAGTGACGGGGCCAGCCGGGCGCGAAGACGGCGCGTCAACAACGGGGCCAGTCGGGCGCGAAGACGGCGCGTCAACAACGGGGCCAGTCGGGCGCTGCATCGGGGCGGGATTGCCGAGGAGGGTGGCGTTAGATCCCGTCCCGCCTTGGCCGCCGCCTCCACCGCCGCTCTGGTAGCCGCCCCTGCCACCGCCGCGATGGCCACCACGGTGCCCGCCGCCTCCTGCGCCGCCAGCACTACCCCGGCACTTTTGGCTCACCCACGCATTGCGTCGGAAATTTCAAGCATTGCGTGGGAATTTCAAGCATTGCGTCGGAAATGAAGCACTGCTCGAAATCTCCACGCAGTTTCAAGCAGTGCGCCAAGTTTCACGAAACTGCGTCGCTCGACGCACTCGAAGTTTGACGCACTGCGCCGCTCGACGCAGCTGGACGCACTGCGCCGGCGTATACGTAGCTATAGCCAGCAGCGTGGCCGGTACCGGTCGACGGTCGTCGAGCTCGTTGCTATGGGCCTGAGCTCGACGCGGCTCGAGCTCGCCGAGAGAGAGAGTCGGTCGTCAAGCTCGACGGGGCACGCGTACGCGTGGCGCCGGCGCCCCTAGGTCGTACCGTAGTACATGTGCGCATGCGCACACAGCTCAGCGCCCTCGTGGGGCCAATCCCGAGCCCGCGCGGCGCCCTCGTGTAGATGTGCGCACACTGTGAAACAGCTAGCGGCCTCGTGGCCGATCGTGCGCGGGCGCCCTCGAGCTCATCTGCCCCAATCTGCCCCGCCTGCAACTTAGGCTGTAAGGGCTTTACACAATACGCAATGACCTGCAAGCGGCGTCGTCCCCCGCGCTAGTTGCCGAGAAAAGGAAAACTAACGTTTTAACTGCAATCAGCTGCCGAACAGCAGGTAGTACTGCTGTCCTGCCTGCGGCATCGTCCGCCGCCTGCGCATGCCCAGCCGATCGCCAGCAGCCCGCCTCCGGCCCAGGCAGAATGCGCCCTCGCCGCACTCGCTGCGGAACGTCGCCGCGCTCGCTGCGCTGCGCGCATCAGGATAAGCGGGCTCCTAGCATAAAGAGAGAAGTGGAAGCAAGGGGACGTCTGCGCACCGCAGCAAGGAGAGAGCAGGAGGCCCGTCCCCGCTTCCAGCATCCCTTGCCCGTGCCCGACGTCGAAGGCAGAGCGCTCGCTGCGCACGGAGAGGAATGTCAATCAAAAGAAGAGAGAACGCGCGCCAATAAACAGACCGCACCTGTCGCCGAGCGCCCACACCGAGATTGAGAGCGCCCGGAACGCGGTCGCCGCGACGGCGCAGCGCTCGCTGAGCTCGGAGCGTCAACCGAAAGAAGAGAAGAATGCGCGCCGGCAAACGACCGCACCTGCCGCACCTGCGCCCCAGCGGCCGCAAGCACAAGAACTCCGAGGCCACGGCCGTCCAGAAGCCACGCGTCCGAGAACGGCACCCGCTCCGCTGCGCACGCGGCCGGCGTCACAAAAACATCAACGCGAGAGTAGCGGAAACAAGAGCGAGCACCTGGCCTGCGGGAGAAGACGCTAGGCGAACTGGATGGTGGTGCTCTGCTCGCGCGGGCCAGTCACCCCGTTCCCTGGACCGCCAGCGGAATGAGGGATTGGGGCAAAGGAGATGAAACGAAAAAGCACCTTGCTTCGCATCGGCAGCCGCCTTCTCCTTTCTGCGCGAGCCGACCAAAAGAAGGAACACTTGGCGGCGGCGGCCGGGCTAAGAATGCAGATCAAGGGCGCTTGAAGAGGCAAGAACGACGCGTACACGAGCGCTCTTCGCCACGAGCGGGCGCCCGCCGCCCTGGGCAGCGCTCTGCGTTTGAAATCAGGCCGGCGACAGGCGGGGGACGCGAGAGGATGCAAGTAGGCACCTTCGAACGTCGTTCGCGCTCGAGGCTCGTCAAGTTCGCGGCAGCTGTGCGGACTCCGTTTGACCTGTTTGAAATTGTGGAGTAAGGGAGACCAGGATGCGCTGCGGTGGAGAGCCCAGCGCCGACGCACCGAGATTGCATTGCGTCCCGTGCTGGAGGCCGCAGCCAGTTCTTGCCCTGCGTGCTCTTCAAAGTGCAAGGCCGCGGATTTCGGGGTACACAGCTGTTGGGCGAAAGCGGCAGCGACACCAACAGCGATATCGATCGAGGATGCTTGAGGACGCCCTTCGGCTCAGCTTTCCGAGGAAGCCTGAGCGGTCCCATGCTCCTTCGCAGCTCGCTCGGCCGCGGTGCCGAGCACGTTGGCGGAAGCTCGCAGATGCGGCGCGCGGCCCTTTCGTTAGCTATAGCTAGGCGCATGTGGCCCGTGTTCTCGCAGCTGCATGTCTATGCCCTGGCGTGGCCGTGTTTCCGTGCGGCGCTGCGTTCACGGCCTGCCTTCCTCCCACAAACCGACGACGTGCGTCTATGCCGTGCCCTCCGCGTTCCACGCGTGACGTACAGCTCACTCGATTTCGCAGGGATCGCCGGCGGTGAGCCCCGTCGGCCCAGTTGGTTGGCCCTGCGCCCAAGCCGAGCCAAGGTGCGGCGGCCGCCTGGCCGGGAACGGGGGGACAGGCGAACTGCCGCACGCTTCTCGCTGTTGATCTCTCCTTCGTAGCGGGCGATGGAGTGCCGGCACGCCGCTGGCGGCGAGCGCGCCCTGCCGAGCGCGTCGCCATCGCCGGGGGTGGGCCACCGGACCATAGCTTTGCGTCAGCGGCGCGCGAACGCATGTCTCACGATTCTTGCTTGCGTTCCAGGCGCTGGATCGCGCGCGCCGTCTCCAGGCTCCGAATTCTGGACCCCTCTTCCACAGCTTGGTGAGGCTCAGGCCTAGACGAGGTGAGTTGAGCGGTCTGTGTGCGTACGCGTCGCTGACAAGGCGCTCCTGTCGCGCAGGATGATCGAGTCCCGGGGCGATGGTCGGAGGGAGCGGAGGGCGGCAGCATGGATTGCACGGCGGGGCGTAGGATCGGCGGGCGGCGGCCCGGGGCGCACGCCCCGTGCAGCCCCGTGCAGCCCCGCCGGCTCCCCGGCCCGCCCCGGCGCTGTCGCTTCGCCCGGCCCGTCGCCGTCGCCCCGCCCCGCCCCGTCGCTTTCGCCCCGCCCCGCAGAGACGGTGCGCCGTGCCGAGCGCCCTGCCCGGCACAGCCCGGCCTGCCTGCTGCTGACGCCCTCGCAGCTCTCGAGGATTTTGAATTTTCGGGGCGTCCCGCTGCCGCGGGAGAGGATCTTCGAGCGCCCCGCCGCCCCCGCCGCGCCGCACAACGACAAGCGCCCCGCGCCCGCCCTCGCGGCTGCCTGTGCACCCCGCGGCCGCAAGAGCCCTGCCGCCGCCGCGCCGAAGCGCCCTCGGAGTATGCCCTCCCCTCGCCCACGGCTCTCCCTCCCTCCCCCCTCTCTCCCCCCGCTTAACTTGCCTGGCGGGTTCAGCGAGACAGCGGGTGGTGGCACAGCTCCCTCCGGCCAGGTGGGAGACGCGGCGAGCGCGGCTCTCCGGGCAGGGTGGCGGCGCGGCTCACTGGGCGGGGCGGGGGCGCGGGGGGCGGCGGCGCAGCTCGCGGGGCGGGACGGAGGCTCGGCGGGCGGCGACGCGGCTCGCCGGACGGGGCGGAGGCGCGTCGGGCAGCGACTCGGCTTTCCGGGCAGGGCGGGGGCTCAGCGGGTGGCGGCGCAGCTCGCGGGCGGGGCGGGGGCGCGGCGGGCGGAGACGCGGCTCGCAGGGCGGGGCGGAGGCGCGGCGAGCGGAGGCGCGGCTCGCCGCACGGGGTGGAGGCGCGGCGAGCGGAGGCGCGGCTCGCCGGGCAGGGCGGAGGCGTGGCGGGCGGAGGCGCGGCTCGCGGGGCGGGGCGGAGGCGCGGCGGGCGGCGCCGCGGCTCGCGGGGCGGGGCGGAGGCGCGGCGGGCGGAGGCGCGGCCCGCCGGGCAGGTCGGAGGCGCTGCGGGCGGCGGCGCGGGTCGCCGGGCGGGGCGGGGGCGCGGCGAGCGGCGCCGCGGCTCGCGGGGCGGGGCGGAAACGCGTCGGGCGGCGACGCGGCTCGTCGGACGGGGCGGGGCTCAGGGGTGGCGGCGCGGCTCGCGGGGCGGAGCGGAGGCGCGGCGGGCGGTGGCGCGGGTCGCCAGGCGGTGTAGTGCTCATGATGATCATGATCACTGATCATGATCATGAGGCCCAGCAAAGATCCCGGCCTTTTCACTGACTGGAGAAGCGTATCTAGGCTATATCAAAAACGCTAGAATTGATTTTGATAGTGGCAAGCGCTGAAAAGGTGCTTGTACCTCACCAAGCAATAGTGGGCCCCAATTGCCAACACTTCATTTGTGCCAAGTTGCAGGGCAGCGCAGCCTCGGATCTGTCTTCAACCGACTTCATAATCAAATCCAGCGCCCTCGAGAACCCCCAACAGCATGCTCGCGGGCGTATGCAATATGGGCCCCGAGTTTCAATTTGGCTCGCAGTGAGGATCTGAGCACCCATGCATGCAGTGTTCATGATGATCATGAGAATTGATCATGAAGCCAGGAAAAGATCCCGGCCTTTTCACTGACTGGAGAAGCGTACCTGGACTATATCAAAGGCGCTAGATTTGATTTTAATAGTGGCAAGCGCTGAAAAGGTGCTGGTGCCTCGCCAAGCAATAGTGGGCCCCAATTGCCAACACTTCATTTGTGCCAAGTTGCAGGGCAGCGCAGCCTCGGATCTGTCTTCAACCGACTTCATAATCAAATCCAGCGCCCTCGAGAACCCCCAACAGCATGCTCGCGGGCGTATGCAATGTGGGCCCCGAGTTTCAATTTGGCTCGCAGTGAGGATCTGAGCACCCATGCATGCAGTGTTCATGATGATCATGAGAATTGATCATGAAGCCAGGAAAAGATCCCGGCCTTTTCACTGACTGGAGAAGCGTACCTGGACTATATCAAAGGCGCTAGATTTGATTTTAATAGTGGCAAGCGCTGAAAAGGTGCTGGTGCCTCGCCAAGCAATAGTGGGCCCCAATTGCCAACACTTCATTTGTGCCAAGTTGCAGGGCAGCGCAGCCTCGGATCTGTCTTCAACCGACTTCATAATCAAATCCAGCGCCCTCGAGAACCCCCAACAGCATGCTCGCGGGCGTATGCAATGTGGGCCCCGAGTTTCAATTTGGCTCGCAGTGAGGATCTGAGCACCCATGCATGCAGTGTTCATGATGATCATGAGAATTGATCATGAAGCCAGGAAAAGATCCCGGCCTTTTCACTGACTGGAGAAGCGTACCTGGACTATATCAAAGGCGCTAGATTTGATTTTAATAGTGGCAAGCGCTGAAAAGGTGCTGGTGCCTCGCCAAGCAATAGTGGGCCCAATTGCCAACACTTCATTTGTGCCAAGTTGCAGGGCAGCGCAGCCTCGGATCTGTCTTCAACCGACTTCATAATCAAATCCAGCGCCCTCGAGAACCCCCAACAGCATGCTCGCGGGCGTATGCAATGTGGGCCCCGAGTTTCAATTTGGCTCGCAGTGAGGATCTGAGCACCCATGCATGCAGTGTTCATGATGATCATGAGAATTGATCATGAAGCCAGGAAAAGATCCCGGCCTTTTCACTGACTGGAGAAGCGTACCTGGACTATATCAAAGGCGCTAGATTTGATTTTAATAGTGGCAAGCGCTGAAAAGGTGCTGGTGCCTCGCCAAGCAATAGTGGGCCCCAATTGCCAACACTTCATTTGTGCCAAGTTGCAGGGCAGCGCAGCCTCGGATCTGTCTTCAACCGACTTCATAATCAAATCCAGCGCCCTCGAGAACCCCAACAGCATGCTCGCGGGCGTATGCAATGTGGGCCCCGAGTTTCAATTTGGCTCGCAGTGAGGATCTGAGCACCCATGCATGCAGTGTTCATGATGATCATGAGAATTGATCATGAAGCCAGGAAAAGATCCCGGCCTTTTCACTGACTGGAGAAGCGTACCTGGACTATATCAAAGGCGCTAGATTTGATTTTAATAGTGGCAAGCGCTGAAAAGGTGCTGGTGCCTCGCCAAGCAATAGTGGGCCCCAATTGCCAACACTTCATTTGTGCCAAGTTGCAGGGCAGCGCAGCCTCGGATCTGTCTTCAACCGACTTCATAATCAAATCCAGCGCCCTCGAGAACCCCCAACAGCATGCTCGCGGGCGTATGCAATGTGGGCCCCGAGTTTCAATTTGCAATTGGCTCGCAGTGCCACGGTGAGGATCTGAGCACCCATGCATGCAGTGTTCATGATGATCATGAGAATTGATCATGAAGCCAGGAAAAGATCCCGGCCGTTTCACTGACTGGAGAAGCGTACCTGGACTATATCAAAGGCGCTAGATTTGATTTTAATAGTGGCAAGCGCTGAAAAGGTGCTGGTGCCTCGCCAAGCAATAGTGGGCCCCAATTGCCAACACTTCATTTGTGCCAAGTTGCAGGGCAGCGCAGCCTCGGATCTGTCTTCAACCGACTTCATAATCAAATCCAGCGCCCTCGAGAACCCCCAACAGCATGCTCGCGGGCGTATGCAATATGGGCCCCGAGTTTCAATTTGGCTCGCAGTGAGGATCTGAGCACCCATGCATGCAGTGTTCATGATGATCATGAGAATTGATCATGAAGCCAGGAAAAGATCCCGGCCTTTTCACTGACTGGAGAAGCGTACCTGGACTATATCAAAGGCGCTAGATTTGATTTTGATAGTGGCAAGCGCTGAAAAGGTGCTGGTGCCTCGCCAAGCAATAGTGGGCCCCAATTGCCAACACTTCATTTGTGCCAAGTTGCAGGGCAGCGCAGCCTCGGATCTGTCTTCAACCGACTTCATAATCAAATCCAGCGCCCTCGAGAACCCCCAACAGCATGCTCGCGGGCGTATGCAATATGGGCCCCGAGTTTCAATTTGGCTCGCAGTGAGGATCTGAGCACCCATGCATGCAGTGTTCATGATGATCATGAGAATTGATCATGAAGCCAGGAAAAGATCCCGGCCTTTTCACTGACTGGAGAAGCGTACCTGGACTATATCAAAGGCGCTAGATTTGATTTTGATAGTGGCAAGCGCTGAAAAGGTGCTGGTGCCTCGCCAAGCAATAGTGGGCCCCAATTGCCAACACTTCATTTGTGCCAAGTTGCAGGGCAGCGCAGCCTCGGATCTGTCTTCAACCGACTTCATAATCAAATCCAGCGCCCTCGAGAACCCCCAACAGCATGCTCGCGGGCGTATGCAATGTGGGCCCCGAGTTTCAATTTGGCTCGCAGTGAGGATCTGAGCACCCATGCATGCAGTGTTCATGATGATCATGAGAATTGATCATGAAGCCAGGAAAAGATCCCGGCCTTTTCACTGACTGGAGAAGCGTACCTGGACTATATCAAAGGCGCTAGATTTGATTTTAATAGTGGCAAGCGCTGAAAAGGTGCTGGTGCCTCGCCAAGCAATAGTGGGCCCCAATTGCCAACACTTCATTTGTGCCAAGTTGCAGGGCAGCGCAGCCTCGGATCTGTCTTAAACCAACTTCATAATCAAATCCAGCGCCCTCGAGAACCCCAACAGCATGCTCGCGGGCGTATGCAATATGGGCCCCGAGTTTCAATTTGGCTCGCAGTGAGGATCTGAGCACCCATGCATGCAGTGTTCATGATGATCATGAGAATTGATCATGAAGCCAGGAAAAGATCCCGGCCTTTTCACTGACTGGAGAAGCGTACCTGGACTATATCAAAGGCGCTAGATTTGATTTTAATAGTGGCAAGCGCTGAAAAGGTGCTGGTGCCTCGCCAAGCAATAGTGGGCCCCAATTGCCAACACTTCATTTGTGCCAAGTTGCAGGGCAGCGCAGCCTCGGATCTGTCTTCAACCGACTTCATAATCAAATCCAGCGCCCTCGAGAACCCCCAACAGCATGCTCGCGGGCGTATGCAATATGGGCCCCGAGTTTCAATTTGCAATTGGCTCGCAGTGAGGATCTGAGCACCCATGCATGCAGTGTTCATGATGATCATGAGAATTGATCATGAAGCCAGGAAAAGATCCCGGCCGTTTCACTGACTGGAGAAGCGTACCTGGACTATATCAAAGGCGCTAGATTTGATTTTAATAGTGGCAAGCGCTGAATAGGTGCTGGTGCCTCGCCAAGCAATAGTGGGCCCCAATTGCCAACACTTCATTTGTGCCAAGTTGCAGGGCAGCGCAGCCTCGGATCTGTCTTCAACCGACTTCATAATCAAATCCAGCGCCCTCGAGAACCCCCAACAGCATGCTCGCGGGCGTATGCAATATGGGCCCCGAGTTTCAATTTGGCTCGCAGTGAGGATCTGAGCACCCATGCATGCAGTGTTCATGATGATCATGAGAATTGATCATGAAGCCAGGAAAAGATCCCGGCCTTTTCACTGACTGGAGAAGCGTACCTGGACTATATCAAAGGCGCTAGATTTGATTTTAATAGTGGCAAGCGCTGAAAAGGTGCTGGTGCCTCGCCAAGCAATAGTGGGCCCCAATTGCCAACACTTCATTTGTGCCAAGTTGCAGGGCAGCGCAGCCTCGGATCTGTTTAAATTGAATGACAAGAGATCATCACGCTCATGATCAGTGATCACGAATCGAAGCCGCGTCGCGCCACCGCGGCGCCCCGCGAGCCACGCCGCCGCCCGCCGCGCCTGCCGTCCTGTCCGCCTGCTGCGCCTCCGCCCCCCCTGGCGAGCCGCGCCGCCGCCAGCCGCGCCTCCACCCCGTGCGGCGAGCCGGGCCGCAGCACGCTGCGCCTCCGCCCCGCCCCGCGAGCCGCGGCGCCGCCCGCCGCGCCTCCGCCCCGCCTGGCGAGCCGCGCCGCCGCCCGCCGCTCCCGCGCCCCGCCCGCCGAGCTTCGCCGCCGCCCGCCGCACCCTCGCCCCGCCCGGCGAGCTGCGCGCCGCCCGCCGCGCCGCCGCCCTCCCGGCGAGCCGTGCCGCCGCCCGCCGCGCCTCCGCCCCGCCAGGTGAGCCGCGCCGCCGCCTGCTGAGCTTCCGCGACCCCCGGCGCTGTCCCCTGAGGACGGCGGGGGCGGCGGGGCGCTCGAAGATCCTCTCCCGCGGCAGCGGGACGCCCCGAAAATTCAAAATCCTCGAGAGCTGCGAGGGCGTCAGCAGCAGGCAGGCCGGGCTGTGCCGGGCAGGGCGCTCAGCACGGCGCACCGACTCTGCGGGGCGGGGCGAAAGCGACGGGGCGGAGCGGGGCGAAGGCGCCGGGGCGGGCGAAGCGACGGCGCCGGGGCGGGCCGGGGCGGGCGGGCAGCCGGCGGCGCGCGAGGCGTGCGCCCCGGGCCGCCGCCCGCCGATCCTACGCCCCGCCGTGCAATCCATGCTGCCGCCCTCCGCTCCCTCCGACCATCGCCCCGGGACTCGATCATCCTGCGCGACAGGAGCGCCTTGTCAGCGACGCGTACGCACACAGACCGCTCAACTCACCTCGTCTAGGCCTGAGCCTCACCAAGCTGTGGAAGAGGGGTCCAGAATTCGGAGCCTGGAGACGGCGCGCGCGATCCAGCGCCTGGAACGCAAGCAAGAATCGTGAGACATGCGTTCGCGCGCCGCTGACGCAAAGCTATGGTCCGGTGGCCCACCCCGGCGATGGCGACGCGCTCGGCAGGGCGCGATCGCCGCCCAGCAGCTTGCCGGCACGCCATCGCCCGCTACGAAGGAGAGATCAACAGCGAGAAACGGGATGCAGCCCGTCTGATCCCGCACCCCGTCCAGGCGGTAGCCGCACCTTGGCTCGGCTTGGGCGCAGGGCCAACCAACTGGGCCGACGGGGCTCACCGCCGGCGATCCCTGCGAAATCGAGTGAGCTGTACGTCACGCGTGGAACGCGGAGGGCACGGCATAGACGCACGTCGTCGGTTTGTGGGAGGAAGGCAGGCCGTGAACGCGGCGCCGCACGGAAACACGGCCACGCCAGGCATAGACATGCAGCTGCGAGAACACGGGCCACATGCGCCTAGCTATAGCTAACGAAAGGGCCGCGCGCCGCATCTGCGAGCTTCCGCCAACGTGCTCGGCACCGCGGCCGAGCGAGCTGCGAAGGAGCATGGGACCGCTCAGGCTTCCTCGGAAAGCTGAGCCGAAGGGCGTCCTCAAGCATCCTCGATCGATATCGCTGTTGGTGTCGCTGCCGCTTTCGCCCAACAGCTGTGTACCCCGAATTCCGGCCTTGCACTTTGAAGAGCACGCAGGGCAAGAACTGGCTGCGGCCTCCAGCACGGGACGCAATGCAATCTCGGTGCGTCGGCGCTGGGCTCTCCACCGCAGCGCATCCTGGTCTCCCTTACTCCACAATTTCAAACAGGTCAAACGGAGTCCGCACAGCTGCCGCGAACTTGACGAGCCTCGAGCGCGAACGACGTTCGAAGGTGCCTACTTGCATCCTCTCGCGTCCCCCGCCTGTCGCCGGCCTGATTTCAAAAGCAGAGCGCTGCCCCAGGGCGGCGGGCGCCCGCTCGTGGCGAAGAGCGCTCGTGTACGCGTCGTTCTTGCCTCTTCAAGCGCCCTTGATCTGCATTCTTAGCCCGGCCGCCGCCGCCAAGTGTTCCTTCTTTTGGTCGGCTCGCGCAAAAAGGAGAAGGCGGCTGCCGATGCGAAGCAAGGTGCTTTTTCGTTTCATCTCCTTTGCCCCAATCCCTCATTCCGCTGGCGGTCCAGGGAACGGGGTGACTGGCCCGCGCGAGCAGAGCACCACCATCCAGTTCGCCTAGCGTCTTCTCCCGCAGGCCAGGTGCTCGCTCTTGTTTCCGCTACTCTCGCGTTGATGTTTTTGTGACGCCGGCCGCGTGCGCAGCGGAGCGGGTGCCGTTCTCGGACGCGTGGCTTCTGGACGGCCGCGGCCTCGGAGTTCTTGTGCTTGCGGCCGCTGGGGCGCAGGTGCGGCAGGTGCGGTCGTTTGCCGGCGCGCATTCTTCTCTTCTTTCGGTTGACGCTCCGAACGCAGCTTCGGCATCGCGGTCGAGGGATGCCGGACCGGCCCGGACGCGGCGCGAGCCGGCCTGCTGCTCACTCACCCTGCTGTGGTGCACAGCGGTCCGTTTGCCGGTCACCACTCGCTTATCTTCGTTCGATCCGCGCGCTGACCGTGATGCCGCAGCGCGGCGAGCGCCATCAACGCCTCCGCCCTTTTGGCCAGAGGAGGCGCTCTTCCAGTCCATGGTGTGGGCGCTCGGCCGCAGGTGCGGTCTGTTAATCGGCGCGCATTCTCTTTTCATTAGATTGACATTCCTCTCCGTGCGCAGCGAGCGCTCTGCCTTCGACGTCGGGCACGGGCAAGGGATGCTGGATGCGGAGGAAGCGGGACTGCTACCCTCTCCTCGGTGCGCAGACGTCCCCTTGCTTCCCACTTCTCTCTTTAAGCTAGGAGTCCGCTTATTCTGAGCGCAGCGAGCGCGGTGACTTGCCGCAGCGAGTGCGGCGAGGGCGCATTCTGCCTGTGCCGCCGGCGGACGATGCTGCAGGCAGGACAGCAGCACTACCCGCTGTTCGGCAGCTGATTGCAGTTAGTTTTCGTTTTCTCGGCAACTAGCTAGCGCTCGGATTCGGGCTTCAGGGGCTGGTGCGTGGGATAGATTTCGGATCCCGGACAGCCTGTATACTTCCAGTTCATCATCTTTTTATGAACAGCGCATGCCACGGATTCACAATAGCTGGCCACGGGCCTGTCGCCGCTGTGGCCCGGCCGCGGCCCAGCGGCCCAGAAGCGCGAGCAAACTAAGCATGCACGTACGTATACGTATATACTAGTACTGCGGTACTGGTACAGCCGCGCGCGCGCTGCAATCCGCCCGCGCACTCGGATCTGCCCCAGTGGATCCCGAGCGCGCGCGCTGCAATCATTGAATCCGCAATCCGCATGGGTTACGAGCTACTAGTACTAGCTATAGGATACGCCTGCTAGCGCTGCCAGGCTGCATCGCTCGACGCAGCCAGACGCAGTGGGAATTTGGCGCAGTCGCGGTGCTTCGAAGTTTCGGGCAGCTGCGTCGCACTGCGTGGGGTTTCAAGCGCTGCTTGAAACCCCGACGCATTTTCAAGCATTGCGTGAAATTTCGGAGCACTGCGTCGAAAAATGACTCAAATTTCGACGCAATGCGTGGGTGAGCCAAAAGTGCCGGGGCTGCGCACACCGAATTGGAACACGGGACTCGGCCGCAGTACGGCTTCCCGTTTCCATCTCTGTCGACAAGTCAGACGGGGCCGGCGACGACGGGCCGGTCGCGTGAGTCGACGAGGGGGACGGCGACGCGGGTTCAGCGACGGGGATGGCGACGGGGACGGGGGCCGTCCTCTCCGCCGCCGACGTTACCGGCTGCGTCGCCGTCGTGGCGTTGACGTCCCGAACGAAGTGCGCGATGTCCGATGCCGAGGGCTGCGTCGGCGTGATCGGGACAGTTTGCACCGGAGCGATCGGTACCATGGCCAGGCTGTCCGTCGTAGCCTCAGTCTCCCGGCCCGAGTCAGGACCACCGGACTGCACGGCGTCTCCGTGGTCAGTCGGGCGAGGGTTCGGGGGCGGCGCGTTAGCGATGGGGCCGGTCGGGCGCGGAGACGGCGCGTCAGCAACGGAGCCAGTCGGGCGCGAAGGCAGCGCGTCAGTGACGGGGCCAGCCGGGCGCGAAGACGGCGCGTCAACAACGGGGCCAGTCGGGCGCGAAGACGGCGCGTCAACAACGGGGCCAGTCGGGCGCTGCATCGGGGCGGGATTGCCGAGGAGGGTGGCGTTAGATCCCGTCCCGCCTTGGCCGCCGCCTCCACCGCCGCTCTGGTAGCCGCCCCTGCCACCGCCGCGATGGCCACCACGGTGCCCGCCGCCTCCTGCGCCGCCAGCACCACCATCGGGGCCACGCTTCGGGGACGGACCGTGTGGGGGACCGCCGTCGTGCTGGCGCTTGCCACTGGGGCAGCGGTTCTGCGTGTGACCCTCCCTCCGCAGTTGTAGCAGCGCACCGGCTTCGTGCACGCCGACGCGTGGTGGCCGTGCTCGCCGCAGTTCCTGCAAGGGGCGGTTTGTAGCTGCGCCGGAGCGACGGGTACAGAGTTCGACGGCGGGGGGACCGCGTTGTAGGACGGTGCCTGCGGGCCGCCAGGGATGAGGCCGCAGAGGCGGGCCGCAGCCAGGACCTCGGGGTCTTGGCAGCCTTGGTTGACGAATTTGAGTAGTTCCCGACGGTACGGGTGAGAGCAACACTCGTGGTAGTCGTCAGAGTAGTGATGGATGTCCGCGGCTCCCAACGACCGACAACGTGTGCAAATGTGATCGTTGGTGCCGGGCCTCACCCTCGGGCGCGCGTCGCGCGGGTAGCCCTGGCTCGTACGGATCGCCGTGACCGTCTGCGTACGGGCGTAATCGTAGGGGCGGCCGATGGGCGGGCGATTGCCGTAGTCCTTCCCGGGCACCGGTGCGTGCCAGTCGCAGCAGCCGGGGACGGGCTTGTGGCCCGGCGCCGGCTGCTGGGCGCGGGGAGGGCGGATTGGTAGATCGGATTGGTTGTCGGCGGGGTCGACGGCGTCGTGTGGACGAGATTGACCGAAGAGCCGAGTAACTGCGAGTGCGGGGCCGAGGGCGCAGGGGACGACGAAGGCGGTGGGGTGTACGGAGTGCCGCTGTACGGCGCCGTGTACCCGTCGTCGCCATCGTTGTCGTAATCGTACCCGTCGACGTTCGCCGCGTTGATGCTGGCGCCCTTCTTCGAATTCCCAGTAGGAATCGAGGGCTCCCCAGCAGTCGTCGTCACAATCAGAAAGCCCGCCTCCCGAATGAGCGACTGCGCACGAGTGCAGAAGAGGTTAAACCAGGTCTCCTTGTCCTTGGGAGTCATCCCATCGGTCGGCGACAGGTCCTGCGCCATCGTCTTCAGCTTCGGCAGTAGATTCAGCGCCAGGTCGTAATTGGCCTTGCGCTGCTGCTCGTACGGGAGGCCGGAGTACAGGCCGTGGTGTAGCGTCTTGCGCTCCGTGATCTGCTGCTCGAGCGTGTCATAGACGTCCAGCGCCTGCACAGTGTGGCCCGTCTTGTCACGCGGCAGGTCAGTGAACGCGATGAGGTCACAGATGTTGGCGAAAATACGGTCCAGTTGAGTGCCATCGTACGCCGCGATGAGCTCCTCCTTGAGACGCTTGCGCTCAGCGGGGTCAATCATGCGAACGAGGCTCTTAATGTACGAGGGGACGCCGCGAATAATGTCCGAGGGCATCTCAGCCCGGAGTTTGTCGACGACGGCCTGTCGCGTCTGGACGGCCTTCTGCGCCGCCTCCTTGGCCGCCTCCTCCGTAGCCGTCGCGAGTGTCGCCTTCGCCTTCGTGAGCTCGCTCTCTGCGTCGACGAGGTTTTCGACGAGAGACCGGTGCAACTCGACCGTCGAACGGTAGACTTCCGTTAGTCCCGCCGGCAGCGAACGGACACCGAAATCGACGGCGTGGTACGCCGCCTGCGAACCGTCGTCCAGCAGGGAGTACTTCTTGTCTCCGCGAGTAGCCGAACGGATGGCGTTGTGATGTTGGAAGACGCCGTTGGGCGAGACGGGAATCCCGGTGGTGTGGCCCATCTTGCCGTCCTCCATCTTGATCGCCTGCGGCGGCTCCGCGCCCATGACCCGCCGGCGCGCGATCTCCTCGGCGTGCGCCGCTGCGACTCGGGCCGTGCGGTTGAGCATTGTCAGTTGGCCGGGGAAGGTCGGGCCATCTCGCCGGAAGTCATGCCTTCGCGCTCCATCACGCGGTCGTTCGACGTAGACGTTGCCGTCGGGCCGCGACCGCAGTACGGTACGCGAGCTGGCCCGTGACCGTCGTTCGAGTCGGACCGCCGCAACCGATCCCCGATGCGCGCGCGGCACGAACGATGAGCCAGGGAGCTAGCCGATGCCGCGGTACGGCGGGCTGCTCCCCAACTGCGCGAGTGAGCGGCGGAGGCGCGTCCGAAGCTTCGAGAAGGGAAGCGTCGGCGGCGAGGCGGGTCAGCGGAGTGCGTCCGCCAGTAGCGGTGCTCTCCGAAAGCGTCAAGCGTTCGCCTCCTCGTAGTCCAGCGGGTTCACGCTCGCGGCCAACGGACGTGCGCAGCAAGTCCGTCAGCTGGCGTGCGCTGGTCCCGGCGAGGATGTTTTAGGAGGTTTTATACGTCCCAGTAGACCTTAGCAACCTTCCCGTAGCGTACCAGCAGCAGGCGAGCAGGCTGTCACGTTGCAAGAGAAAGCTGCTAATCACAGACTACTGTGTACCCTAGGACACGGCTACCGGAAAGTATCAAGCTAGAGTCAGAAAAAGTAGCTAGGGTCGCATCTTCGTACAGGGGTACAGTGACTCAGGAAATCGCGAGAAGCCGCGGGTCAAGTCACGGTACTACTGCGAACGAAGTGCAAACAAAGCACTAACGGCTAGGAAACCCTATCGGCAACACTGCGCCGCCGCCCGCCGCGCCTCCGCCCCGCCCGGCGAGCCGCGCCGGCGCCGCGCCCGCCGCGCCTCCGCCTCGAGCGGCGAGCCGCGCCGCCGCCCGCTGCGCCTCCGCCCCCGAGGAGCGGGAGGAGCCCGGCGGCCGCGCCGCCGCGCCGGCGTTGGCCGGGCGCGGGCGGAGGCTAGCTATAGGCGCAGCGCTAGCGGCAGGCGCTTAGCGCGTACGCGGCGGAGGCCGAGGTCTTGGAGGTGATGTGATGCTTGCTTGTGGTTCGACCCGGTCGATTGCATGCGGGTGCAAGACTGAGGGTGGCAAGCATGAGTCGAGCAATTGCAACCGGACCCTTCCCCCGCGGCAGAGGAAGCGACGAGCACAGCCGTGCAGCATGCGCACCGATGGAACAGATGCGATGTTGATGCCCATGGCCAGCTGCGACGCTCGCTGCTGTGTCTCGCGGGAAGTGAGAGGGCGCTCAGGCCTAGGCCTAGGACGGCGCGCGCGGCGGGCATGCGCAGCCGGAGGTGGACGAGTTCGTACCTGGTGCGGCCGGAATCGGTGGAGCGTGGAGCGTGGAAGCGCCGACGGCGAGCGCACGAGCGAGCGCACGAGTGAGGCTCGAGCGGCCCGGCCCGGGCGAGCGATCCGATCGATGCAGCAGAGCAGAACCTCGGCGCTCACTCGCCGTGGTCGGTACGATGTCGACGGACGCCACGCGCGCGCGGAAGTCCAACAAGCCGATAGCCGGTGCTCAGCTAGTTGGCCAGCTAGCGAGCCTGTCGGCTAGCTTGCCGGCTTAAAGCACGGGTACTGCAACACGATATCGCCTCCAACTCTCAGGAGCGATTTTTTTTCAGCGTCCGGTACAACAGGTACTTGAGGCGGCCTAGCGGACCACCCTGTGCCCCTCCGGTCTCGGCATGTATGACATGAATCGTTGGGCGTATCAGGCGCATTCAGGCGCACTCGGTCCGGCAGATATACCGCCACTTGGTGAGGCGCTAGATTGCATTTTCCGAAAATGTGTTATTGCCCATTCCAGGTTGACCCGACGGGACCCGGATCTCCCAGTACACGTTTTTGGACTCCTAGGGACATGCCTTGCTAGGATCCGGCGAGAAAACCCGGGTTTTGGGAGGTCGGGACATTTCATTTTGGCCTAGGGTGGGCACCCGAACACCCCCAAGTGGGGGAAGGGGAAGGGGGTCCTTCCCCAAAAAATTAAAGCTTCAGGGTAAGGACACGCGCGCTGTGAATTTACGAAGAGATTCGAAATTAAATGATCATGGTGCATATGAGAACTTTCCTATTGCTCCTGCAGCTCAGCGGCTAGCCTAGTAGCTATTTTTAGCTATCGACCTACAGCATTGAATATTCAACGAAGAATTCGAATTCCAGAAGTAATTTGTAGTTTGCGTACGCTGACATTCGTATGCGCATGCGCAGGGCCAACAAGCCATGGGAATCCTAAAATGACCTACAGCGTTCAACAACGAACTGCCAACTATGAAGAGATAAGAATTTGAACCGTTGAACGAGGCCGGCTGGCAATGGGCCCCCCCGGCCGGCCCCAGAGCGCTAGCTTTGCCAGCCTGGCAGGCCCTGAGGGCGATCGGCTCGAGGCCCCTCACGCCTTGGGCGCGCGGCGGCTCGACTGCGGCGCGGGGCGGCCGGAGCCGGCGGCCGAGCTCGAGCTCGAGGCGGCCGGGGGAGAGCTCGAGCTCGGGCCGGCGGCGGCGGCGGGCGCAGGCGGCTCCGCTGAGCTCGAGGCGGCGCCCTGCTCCTCGTGGCGGAACCTGCGCGCGCACGGATGATCAGGCCTAGGCGCGTCGCGGGCGGACGTCGAGAAGAAATTAGATGTGAAATTCCGATGACGTCGACATGCGCACCAGCAGTTGCCCCCCCACTTGCAGAAGCCTGCCGCGAAGAACTTGCACAGCGGCACCTGCGTCTCGAAATGCATATCGGCCAGACCCTGCGGGCGTGTACGTATGATCAGGCCTAGGCCTGAGCGCTTGCAAACCGCGCATAGGTTGCGGAAAACTCTGCAGCTGGATCTGTTTCGGCTCGGATACGCACCTCGACGGCGGAATCCACCTGCGCCTCATCGCGTTCGAATTCGTGCTTGAACCTGAAACAATTCATTAAATATTATTATCAAACGACTCTGCAATGATATATATATATAACGACAAAACGAGAAACGAAGCGGAAGCGGAGGCGGCGCACCGGCACTGGTCGCCGGCGAAGCAGCTCCCCTGGGCGAAGAAGCGGCAGGGCTGATCGCGAGTGCTGTTGCGCGCCATCGTCGGGGCTCGCCCTGCCTGCTGCAGATCCCGCTCTTGCCTTGCATCTGCTTCCGGAGGACGGCGCTGCTGCTGCTGCTGCTGCTGCTGCGCACGCTGCTGCGAGTTCCCGAGGCCGCGGGGCCGCCCCCAAAAGACGAGGACCTCTCCCGTGGGCATCGTGTAGTGTATCTCATGCAAGTCCGGATCCTGCGCATTGCGTGCATATGATCATGACGGCGAGCCAATATTAATGCGGGACATGTACATCCGGAATCCAGCTAATTTATGATTAAAAGGCACGAATTCAAAGCTTGAATTATAAAACTGAAATTCATTGTATAGTTTTTGGGAAAGCCCCCAGGGGGCTTCATGTTTATTGAAAATCTTAGCTTTATGAACCTTCCTTGGCCCAGCCCTTGCCACGCTAGCGCTGCCAGGCTGACAATATATTCGTTTGAATTATTTTTTGAACTTCGGAATACGGACCTGGCGAACATCGTCGAGATCCACTTCTTCGAATTCGCGTTCGATTTCGTGCTTGAACCTGAGTTTGGATGCGCATGCATTCATTGTTAACAATGCGAATAAAAATACGTCGAAACTAAACGGACGTTAGGCGGCGCACCGGCACTGGTCGCCGTCGCGGCAGCTGCCCTGGGCGAAGAAGCGGCAGGGCTGATCGCGAGTGCTGTTGCGCGCCGCCGCTGAATTCGAGGTTTGCTCCGCTTGCTGCCGCGGCGCCGGCTGCTGCTCCTGCCCAGCCGCTGCAGCGCTAGCTGCTGCCGAAGAACCTCGACGGCGCTGCTTCTTCGAGCTCTGGGCGCTCCTCCGTTTGCGGGCCAGGTACTCCATCGCGTCGACGAGGACGCCGCGGTCGCGCCTGCAGTTGATACAGGCTTGCGACGACATCTCCAGATTCAGCTGCAGGCGCTCGGTGTTATATATCAACCGGGCGAGGCGACGTACGTATTCTCGCCATCTCTTTAATTTTTCGAAGCAGCTAGCCCTGTATACGCAATTCATAATCCGGATCCGTAATTCACGTATGCAGTTTTGTAGCGCTTTTAAAAAATTTAGTTCTTTCGCTCATGTGGACTAGTACTTTATAATAGTACATGTTAATCTAGAGGAATGCTCGGACCTGGAGAATAGACTGGGGCACAGACTGGATCCCGCCGGCGGCGATGTAGAGCTCGACGAGCTCGACGACGTGGTCGATGGAGTTCGGGATGCAGCAGCGGGACCCCAGCCGCTGCGCGTCCCCCGAGTCCCGGTCCGTCTTCGCCGCCATCTGCGCCCGGCACGGGCCTCATCCATCCACACGGGTACCACCGATATCGGTCGATGCACATGTACAGGGCAAGGGAACGCGCACCAGAAAGTAGTTGAGCGCGTCTTCTTTCTCGCGGATCTTGACGCAGCTCTTCGCGAGCATCCAGTACAAGTCCGCGACATGCAGGCTGTTCTCGCTGGCCCCCTCGATCCGCTTCCAGAAGCCAAGAGCAGCCTGCAGGGGCAGTGTCGGTAATTATAACGTTAACGGAGCTCAGGATATCGATTTCATGGATCCGATCTTATAGACACCCGGGAAGTTTAGTTTCTCGATCAAGCGCTCAAGCTCACCACAAGAGCCGTCCTGGACAAGGCGTAGTCGCCTCCGATGCCGACGGCGATGCCGAAGGCGGACGCGTGCGTCGAGAGCATCTTCAGAGAGGCGGCGCCCAGAAGTTCATCCCGCCGCCTCTCGTCGAGAAGCCGAGGTGCCAAAAAGCGCTACGCACGTCAATCAGCCACTGTTTGAAATCGGGTTTTTATCTGTGTTTAAATGTGGAGTTCGAGCACCCGGTAGACGTCGCAGGATTCCTCGGGGCGGTCGAAAACGGCGAGAAGTTGGGCCAGTCGCAGAGCGTACGCGACCGACGCGAGGCTCTGCTCCCCCCGAGCAGCAATGCACTTCCGAAGCTCGCCCTGCGGAGATACAATCAGATACAGTCTTTTGCGATATCGATTAAAAAGCGAGTTTCGCAATTAAATGCAACCCCGCGGCCGTCCCCGCTCAGGGCCTGAAATTAAAATTACGTATACCCGCGAATTTGATGCGAAGCGCGTACCTCCCAGTGGGCACGGGAAGAGCTCAGGGTGCCTCTTCCAGGAATAGGTATATCTTCAAGGTGAGCAATGAAGCTGTCGCAGAACCGGGCCGTTGCGCCAGCGGTGGGCGAGCGAGCTTCCTCGCACTGCCGACATCCACACCGATATTTGCACGCCCAGGGGTGAGGATCGGGCCTACGTATAGGGGCGATAGATTAGAGACAAGGTCAAAATGAATGAGTTACATGCGTAATGAACTATGTTTAAATTTAGCAGACCGGTTGCATTCGATGCACTGACATGGAGGTTTCGCGTTGGGGTTGGCTTCCTGCTTTTCGAGCACCTTTCGAATGCATACAGCATTAATTGAAGCGCGATTGTGGGCTTCACATGCGACTTGAACGGAAGCTGCAGCTGGCCAGAATTAGGCACCTGTTGCCGGAGCTGCTCGGAGTAGCATGTGCTGCACAAGCACTCGGGCATGGGCGAGCCTGAAGCGCGATTCTGCATTGCACGCTTAGGGCGATCCGGATTCGGGGCCCCGATCGCGAGCTCCTACGAACCTGGCACGCGCTTTCGGCGCCTTGTGATTGCGCGGATCCGGGTCCAGAGTTTGCGCTGCCGGCCGCGGATCGATGTCCCGAAGGCGCTCCGGATCCGGACCGCCCTGGGCCTCCGGATCCGCGACCGGACTTGCATGCGCTCGTCCGCGAGCCAGAAAACGACCGTCTCATTTGTTCTTTCTAGATCTGCTCGTAGTTTAATTTCAAAACGCGTGCACGTGCGCGTGGTCGGCGCGCGTGGCCGCGCGCGCGCGGCCGCGGGCCGAGCTCGAGGCGCCATGAATTCGGGTTTTGCAAATTGGTGCCGGGCAAGCACGAGAACTAGTACTAGATCAAGAACTGGCCATGCATATGGTTGATTTAAAACGTTCTCAAGCTCGCACGCTCTAGATCTAAGCACAGCATGCGCACTCGCGACCCGCATGCGCACACACCTGTCAGAGCACGCAAAAGTTGTGAAAGTAGACCCGGAGTGGAGCCTTAGCAGCAAGAGATGGAGATGCCAGCGAGAACTGATCGACGACGAGGTGCATAATCATGCGTATGCGCAGCGGTCAAAACGCACGCCGACATCATTCGGGCGCGGCGCGCATCCGCGCACCTTGACGTGCGCAGAACCGCTTTAGAATGCACCGCTGACGGCGCCTCGCGCGGAGAATCGCCCGCGCCGGAGATTGCTTCGGGCGCGCTTGCAATTGACAGGACGGCTCTTGCTTCACTCAGCGCCGGCGACGCTGCAGCTCTCTCGCCGAGCGCTCAAACTCAAGAGGTCCGACGGTCGGTCGACGTCGCGGCTCGAAACTCAAGCGGCGCTCTGCATCAGCACGTACCCCCCCACCGCTCTTTGGGGGGGGGGGGCGCTGGGGGGAGGCGCATGCATATGTACATGTGTTCGAATTCAGATCTAGATCTATAGCTATAGCTAGAGGGGCGGGGCCGGGGGGCGATCGATCGCTAGCTAGAGCTTACGCGCGCACGCGTACGTATACGATATCGATTTCGCAGAGTTCCGGGCGCACAGCTCGAAATCGATTTCAGAGATCTAGATCTAGTTCTGGGCGCACAGCTCGAGATCTAGAGATCTAGAGAGGGCGCCGGCCGCGGCGGGGTGCGCAGCTCCGGGGCGCCGCGCTGCAGACAGCGAGTGCTAGCTGTGGCTTGGGCCCGAGGGGACGTGGACACCTGGTCGGCCTAGGCCCCGAATTCGAAGCGGTAAGCCTAGGTCCCGAAGGGCTGCGTGCACGCAGGTGCGCCTGCGAGTTCCAGATCTAGAGAATCAAAATCTAGGCAGGCTCGGACCGGACCGCGCACTCAGGAGGGGCCGCTCCGCGTGAACGCGCGTCCGGTTGCACGAGCACGCAGCACGGGCGCGGGGCTTCATGCGGGGGCGGCGACGGGGGCGGCGGGGCGGGGCGGGGGAGGCGGCGCGCTTGGGGGCGCGGGGGGCGAGGGACTCGTGGATGGAGCCGAGCTCGACGGAGACGCCGCCGCCCATCGTGCTCGAGAGCGTCACCTTCGCGATGTACTCCCCCGTGATCGCCTGCCCCCGCGAGCCGGCGCGAGGTCAGGCGCGCCGGCTGCCGAGGGGCGGCGGGGCGGGGCGCACGGCGGGGCGGGCGCGGAGGAGGGCGGCGACGAACTCCTTGACGTTCTCCGCCAGCTTCTCCTCCGGCCAGCTCACCTGCCGCGCGGCCCCCGCGTGAGCGGCGGGGCCCCCGGGCGCGGCGCTCGGGGGGGCGCGGGGGCTCGGCACCTTGCCGAGGCCGGCGTGGATGATGCCGGCCTTGTCGTTGCGGAAGTCCACCTTGCCGGCCTTTGCCGCCCGCACCGCCCCCGCGATGTCCGTCGTCACCTGCGCCGCGCGGCGGCTGAGCGGGGGCCGGGCCGGGGCGGCCGGCTCCGGGGGCGCACGGTGCCCATCTTGGGGTTGGGCATGAGGCCGCGGGGCCCGAGCACGGGCGCGACGCGGCCGACGATGGCCATCACGTCCGGCGTCGCCAGCGCCTTGTCGAACTCGATCTTCCCCTCCTTCACTTGCGCTGCGCCCCGCCCCGCCGCTCAGCGTCACGCCGTTGGCGCGCCCGGCGCAGGGGCCGGTGCGCACCAACGAGATCCTCGGCGCCGACGACGTCTGCGCCCGCCGCTGCGGCCTCGCTCGCCTTCTCGCCGCTGCGCAGCGCCCAGAGGCGGTCGGATGTCTGCTTGAACGCCGGGAGGGCGGCGGGCGGGACGGGCGGCGCACCGCGCGAACACGGCGACGCGCACTTTCTTGCCAGTGCCGTGGGGCAGCTGGGCGAAGCCGCGCACAATGTTGGTGCCGACGCGGGGGTCGATCAGCAAGTTGACAGCCACGTTCATCGTCTCGTCGAATCGCGCGGTCGCCAGGCACTGCACGGAGATCAGAAGGCAGTGCAGGGCGCGAGGCGATCAACCGTGCCGCCTGGCGGACCTTCGTGAGCCGCACGGCCTCCGTCAGATCGTACCGCTGCGCGGGCCGCGGGACGGCGAACTTCTTCTTCTTCTGCACGGCGGCAAGCGGCGGTATTCAGCAGAGCATGGGCCGCGGGACTGGCGGGCCCGACCTTCTTCGCGGCCGTCGCGAGGCCGCGCTGCGCCTCGAAGAGCGCATAGCACGCCTCTTCCCTTGCCAACTGCGGCAGCGCCGCCGGCGCGACGGCGGCCCTGAGGCCCGCCGAGGCCAGCCGCAGCATGGTTTGTGCGTGTAGCCCCCCCCACCACAGTTCAGTTCGGGCAAGATGGCGAACAACCGCGGCCGTGGCATCGTGAAGGTGAGCTCCCGTCCGAGTGGGTCCGACAAGAAGCGTCCGGCGTCGCGTCGCCCGCGCGGGACGACACGGACGTTGGAGGCGCGCGGCTGACCACACTGCAGGCCGTTCTCTCCGGCGACACCATGCTCGTCATGGGGTGAGCATCTCCCGTGCACCGTTCGCAGCGCTCGCAGGCCTCCCATCGGCGCCGCCGTACTGACACTGGTCTTCCTTTCCATTCGACAGTCTCGGTGGCGCCAGCGGCCTCGCCCCGGCTCCCGAGCGGTGCGTTCGGTTCTTCTTTGACGATGCTAATGCGAGCGTGGCGGCTCGACCGCGGGGACCCTGCCCGCTTGCCGTTCTGCTGTGACGCGGCGCGTTCCATTCAGGCAAATCAACCTCGCCTCGCTGATGGCCCCTCGCATCGGCAACCGCGATCGGCGTGATGAGGTGCCTCGTCATTCGCGCGCTAGCGCCTGCAAGCGCTCCGCGCGGGTGGCGCTCACGCGACCCCGTGTCCGGTCCTCGCAGCCGTACGCCTGGGCCAGCCGCGAGTTCCTCCGTCGCAAGGTCGGCCGCGGTCTCCTCCGATGCTCATGCCTCCGCGTCTGACGCGCGGCGCCGCGCAGGTGATCGGCAAGCCGATCTACTTCCGCATCGACTACTCGCGCAACGGGCGCGACTTCGCGACCGTCTGGCTGCTGCCGGAGGGCAACGCGCAGACGATCACGCCGGAGAGCGGCGAGAACATCAACCAGGCGGTCGTCGAGAACGGCTGGTGCAAGGTCCAGCGCATGCGGCAGGGCCCGGAGGTCAGCGCGAGCCCCGACTACGAGGAGCTGGTCAAGGCGGAGCAGATGGCGGAGCAGGAGAAGCGCGGCCTGTGGAACAAGGACGCCGACTCGCTCTCCTCCGTCCGCGACGTCCACTACGACGACTACGA
Source organism: Cyanophora paradoxa (assembly GCA_004431415.1). NCBI lineage: Eukaryota > Glaucocystophyceae > Cyanophorales > Cyanophoraceae > Cyanophora > Cyanophora paradoxa. Next base: position 184,363 of record QPMI01000615.1, on the reverse strand, counting down.
CGCCCACTCGCTCCTCGACGAGCTCAAGGGCCGCCGCCTGCACGGTGCCGCCCCCTTCCTTTCCTCTCCTTTCCTTTCCTTTCTCGGGGCGCCCCCGAGCCCGCCGCCGCCGCAGCGGTCATCGAGCAGGTCCGCGACGGCTCGACCCTGCGGGCGCTCCTCCTGCCTTCCTTCCACATGGCCCGCCCGCCCCCCGGCGCCCTCTCCGCCGCGCCTTCGGCCCCTCACGGCCTCGGGCAGGTCACCGTCCACCTGGCCGGCATCCAGGCCCCGACCTTCAAGCTCCCCGGCGACCCGGGCACGGAGGCGCGCCCCGCGCCCTCCCCGCGCCGCCGCGCCCCGCACGCTCACCGCCGCGCAGGGCGCCGAGCTGGCGCCGGAGCAGCCGGGGCGCGCCGGCGAGGTCCGCGTCGCCCTGCCCTTCGCCAACGAGGCCAAGGTCCGCCCCGCCCCGCGCCCCGCCCGCCCCGGCCCGGGCGGGGCCCGAGGGGGCGGCGGCAGGCCTTCACCGAGGCCCGCGTCCTCCACCGCGACGTCGGCATCAACCTCCACGGCGCGCCCCGCCGCCGCGCCGCGCCGCCCCGCGGCTGCCGCTGACGGGGGGCGGGGGCGGGGCGCAGGGGCGGACAAGAACAACAAGTTCTTCGGGACGCTGCAGTACGGCGAGGGCGCCAACCTCGCCGAGGAGCTCGCCGGCCTCGGCCTCGCCAAGGCCCGCCTCGCCTGCGCCCCGCCCGCGCCCCCCCGCCCTCCCCCGAGCCGCGCGGCCCGCAGGTCGTCGAGTGGTCGGCCAAGCTGCTGCCCAACGTGGACACCCTCCGCGCCGCCGAGAAGTGCGGCCCCCGCCCCGCCCGCCGGCCGGCCGGCCGCCCCGGCTGAGGCCGCCGCAGGAGCGCCAAGGACAAGAAGCTGCGCCTCTGGAAGGAGTTCGTCGCGCCGTCGGCGCCCCAGCCGCGCCCGGGCGCCGGCGCCGCCGCCGCCGTCCCCTCCTCCATCCGCGACTTCACGGGCAAGGCGCGCCGCTCCGCGCCGCGCGGCGCCGCGGGGCCCCGTGGGCGAGCGGGGCGGGCAGGTGGTGGAGGTGGCCAGCGGGGACACGATCGTGGTGCTGGACGGCTCGGCGGAGAAGCGGGTGACGCTCGCCGACATCCGCGCCCCGCGCATCACCGGCCGCAAGGACATGAAGGACGAGCCCTACGGCTGGGAGGCCAAGGAGTTCCTCCGCTCCGCCCTCATCGGTGCGCCCCCGCGGCCGGGCCGCCCGCGCCCCCGCCGCCGTCGGCCGAGGGGCGGGGGCGGCAGGCAAGAAGGTGCACGTGGTGACGGAGTACATGCGAACGATCCCGGCGTCGGGGGAGCGGGAGCAGCCGATCGAGCTGGCGTGCGCGACGGTGACGCTGGAGGGGGGCAAGAACGTGGGGGAGGCGCTGCTCGAGGCCGGCCTGGGGCGCCTCCAGAAGCGGCGCCCGACCGACGAGGACCGCTCCGTCCACTACGAGGCCCTCCTCGCCGCCGAGAACAAGTGCGCGGCCAGCGCGCGAGGCGGGGCGAGGCCGGCGCCGCGTTCCGACGCCCCCGCGCAGCGCGATCCGGGCGCAGAAGGGGATGCACAAGCCCGGGGCGCCCCCGACGCACCACGTGAACGACCTGAGCAGCCCCGAGTCGCGCGAGCGCGCCAAGCAGATGCTGCCGTTCCTGCAGCGCAAGGGCACGCTGCGCGCCGTGGTGCAGTACGTGACCAACGGGCACCGCTTCAAGCTCTACGTCCCGGCCGAGACCTGCTTCATCTCGTTCATCCTCGGGGGCATCCGCTGCCCCGCCGTCGGGCGCCGGGACGGGTCGTCGAAGAGCGAGCCGTTCGCGGACGAGGCGCTGGCGTTCTCGCGGCAGCTGGCGATGCAGCACGACGCGGAGATCGAGATCGAGGGGCAGGACCGCCTCGGCTCCTTCATCGGCTCCATGAGCGTCGCCAAGAAGAACGTCGCCGTCGCCCTCCTCGAGGAGGGCCTCGCCAAGGCCCGCACCCCCGCCCCTGCCCTCGCGTTCGCGCCCGCGCACCCCGCCTGACCGCCGGCCCCGCGCAGGTCGACACCCGCGCCCGCGTCGAGCGCTCCGAGTTCGCCCGCGCGCAGGAGGCCGCCCGCCGCGACCGCAAGCGGGTGCCCCCGCCCTCCCGCCGCGCGCGCGCTCCCGCTCGTGCCGACGGCGCGGGGCCGGCAGCTGTGGACGCTGCCGCAGGAGGAGGAGTCGGCGGCGGCGGAGGAGCCGGCCGGCAACGGCTCGGGCCCCGCGGAGGAGCTGCAGGTGGAGGTCGCCGACGTGGTGGACGGCGGGCGCCTCTTCCTGCGCCCCGCCGACTCGTCCATCAAGTGGATCGAGCAGCAGCTGGCGGCGCTGGCGGTGCGGGCGGCCCCGGCGCCCTCGCCCCTGGACGCCGCCTCGGCCTTCCGGGAGGGTGAGGTGGTCGCCGCCAAGTTCAGCGCGGACGACCAGTGGTACCGCGCCCGCGTCGACAAGGCCCTCAAGGACGGCGACTCCCGCCGCTACCGCGTCACCTTCGTCGACTACGGCAACGCGCGCCCCGACCCCCTCCCCGCCCCCGCCCCCGCCGGCCGGCCCGCTGAGCCGCCCGCCCCCGCGCCCGCAGACGGACGTCGTGCCCGCGGACCGCGTGCGCGCCCTGGACGCCCAGCTCGCCGCCGTCGCCCCGCAGGGTGCGGCCCCGCCCCGCCCCGCCCCGCCGCGCCGCGCGGCAGGCCGGCGACGGGGCGCGGGGGCAGCGTTCGAGTGCGTGCTGGCGGGGGTGCGGGCGCCGGCGGTGGACGAGGACTACGGCGCGGACGCGGCAGAGGTGCTGAAGGGCCTCGTGTGGGAGCGCCGCCTCAAGGCGCGCGTCGTGCACCGCGAGGGCAAGCGCCTCGCCTACGCCGTCCTCCTCGACGAGGCCAAGGTCCCCCGCCCCCGGCCCCACCCGCCCCCGCCCCCTCGGCGCTGACGGGCGGGGCGGGGCGGGGCGCAGGGGATCGACATCAACGCGACGCTGATCCGGCAGGGGCTGGCGCGCGTGCAGCGGCCCTCGCGGGAGACGCCCCCCATGCCCAAGGAGCTCCTCGACGCCCTCCGCGAGCAGGAGGACGAGGCCAAGCGCACCCGCGTCCGCCCCCGCCCCCCGCCTTCGCGCGCCCCGCCCCCGCCCCGCCCTGAGCCCGGGGGCGCCCCGGCAGGCGAACATGTGGCAGTACGGCGACATCGGCAGCGACGACGAGGACCGCCCCGGCATGGGCCGCGGCGCCCCCCGCGGTGGCCGCGCCGGCCCCGCCGGCCGCGCCCCCGCCGGCCGCAAGTAATCCCCACGCGCCCCGCGCCCTCCCGCCCCCAGTCCCCCCCCCCGGATCCGGATCCCCCGCAGTGAACCCCCAAGATAAGTAAGAGGGACCTCGCATGCGCGCATGGTGTGCCACAAGCCCTACTCGGCAAGTGCTCGTGCACGTGATTTCAGAAGCTATGATCGAAGCGCACGCACAACACACGCCGGGGGCTGCGGCTGCTTAGCTTGGAGCTAAAGCTGCGCATGCAGTACTTGGATTAATATCAGATCTAGATTTAGATGAAAATGTATTCACATCCAACATACCATACGCGCAGCCATACGTATACTATGATAGCTTAAAAGCTTCAGCGCGGGATCGGAAGATTCGGAACGAGAGAAGTAGCGGGGAGCGCGGGGCTATCGGCGGGGGCGGCGGGCAGGGGGCGGGGCGGGCGAGTCGTCGGCGGAGTCCGCCGCGGAGGCGCCGGCGGCGCTGGAGCTCGACCCGGCGCTCGAGTCGGAGTCGGAGGAGGAGCCGGAGCTCCCCGGCGCGCCCCCGCGCCCCGCCCCCGCCCCCAGCGTAGCCCCGACCAATTTTGCGATCAAATCGGCGGCCCTTTGCTCCGCCGGCGTCGGGACGCGCGGCGGGCGCGGCTGGGGCTTGATGGCCCAGCCGGCGGCGACGAGCGCGAAGCCGCCCCTGACCTCGGCGTTCGAGCACGCCGCCAGCTGCTCGGCGAAGGCGCGCACCTCCTGCGCGGCGCCGGCCTCGCCGGGCCCCAGGCTCGCCTCCTCGCGCGCCGCCGAGGCGACGGCGCCGGCGGCGTCCTTCAGGGCGCCCACGAGCACCCCGAAGGGGCCCCGCGGCCCGCCCTGCCCTGCCTCAGCGCCTCCAGCGCCGCCACCACCGCCGCCCCCGCACCGCCCCCCGCGAGCTGCCTCGAGAACGCCTCTACCCTGCCCGCCAGCGCGCCTCCTCAGGCGCCCCGGCTCGCGGCGGGCGGGGCGGGGCCGGGCGGCCGCGGCCGGCGCACTTGCGCTGCTCCTCATCGTCCTTGTCCTCCGCGGGGCCGCCGCCGAGCTGCCGCCGCGCCCGGCGCGGCGCTTGTTCATTCGCCGCGCGGCCGCCGGGCGCCCGCGCGCCGGATGGCGCCCCGGAGAGCTCGGGGGAGCGGCGCGAAGCGCCACACCTTCTCCCTCTCGCTCCGCTTGATCGCCGGCACCGGCTGCACCACCGCCAGCGAGCAGAAGAACGCCTTGCCCTTCTCCACCTGCCGGCGCCCGTCGGGGGGGCGGGCGCGGATGCGGAGGGCCGCGCGCGGCGGCCGCGCGGGGGCGCACGCCGAGCTCGCCGACGCGCGGCCAGTCGTCCGGCGAGACGACGGTGGCGAGGCCGTCCACGGTGAAAGCCGACTGCGTGTCTCCAAACGGGGCGACCGCCCCGCAGCGCTGCTGCACGAGCCCGAAGAAGAGCTCCTGGGACTTCGGCAGGCCGTGCCGCTGCGGCGGCACCTCGCGCGTGTTCGTCCACGCCTTGTTCTCATCCACCCCGTCCCGCTTCATGCCCGCTTCGCCGAACAGATCCTGCGCCGCCCCCGGCGACGCTCACATGCGGCTCCGGCGCCCATGTCCGCTCAAGGGAACGCACTTCTCGGAACCAGAACCATTCGATGCCGATCTTTACCGGATCGCGGCCGTCGTTTTTTAACTTGCCGCGCCCCTCCTTGTGCCTCGTTGAAGTCATGATCGCCGAGACGCGGGCGACCCACGGCCGCGGGCCGTCCGTTCTCAGCAGGACGAACGAGCCGTGCGCGTGATCTTTCAGATCATGATCATCCGCCTCCCCGGCGTTCACCCGCGTCTTCCTTGCGCCCGCCGGCGGCGCGAAGATCGTCAGCGTCTTGCCTTCGGACCGGAAGCGCAGCTTGCGCCAGAACCGCTGCGCCGCTCGCGTCAGGAGAAAAGCAGATTTAGAGCGGTCCGCCTTCACGCGCGAGCGCCTTCACGTGCGAGCACCTTTAGCTCCGTCTCGTCGCCGCGCTCCCAGTCGGTGTCCTCCTGCATGTCGGTCACCTCGTACTCGCCGTCATCGAGCTCGCGCCCCGCGTCCACGCCACTCGATGACCCGCTGCTCTCAGAGTCTGACATGCTGGGCGCCCAGACAACGATCGGCGCGGGTTACGCTCAGATCTAGAGCTGATCTGGGGTGTCCACCGTGTCCGGGCTGCAGCTGGGCAGGCTTACTGGAGCTGGAGAGGTTCGAGCCTGTTCTGACGGTCCAGTCGCACTAGTACTGGAGGCGCGCAACTAAATGTCGAGAAGAACCTGCACACGTATTCGCCACAGCGAGGTTGGTGCTTCTGTTAGCTAGACTGTAGAAATGCTACCGGCTGCCGGCTGGATCGGCGGGGATCAGGATCGACCTGGATCGTTGTCGGCCGGGTACACCATTGATTCGAAGCCACAAGCCACCACGCGTCGACGTCTTCCAGCCGGTCAGGCTGTCGTCCGATCGACACATATCAAGGCTAGCAGTCGGCATTGACTCGCCAACGCACATTCAAGCTCAAGGTCCGCAACCGCGCCTCTGCGTAAGGTCGCACCGATCTGATTGGACCAGCGCTGGCCGAGCCGATCGGCAGCGGTCGGCGCCGTGAGCAACGGAGCCGACTCGGCCTGCGGCCGGCCCTGTCCGCCGAGACGCCCCGGCCGCGGCACCGGTGCTGCAGCTGGCGGCGCGGCGCTGCGCCACGCGCGGGATCAACTGCAAGCTGAAGGTGAGAGATCCATATTGATGCCCCTGAGGGGACACGCGGGGCGGCGCCGGGCCGCGCGGCGCGCGCCGGCGCGGCCGCGGCCGCGGCCGGCGCCGCGGGGCTCAGCACCGAGGTATGACATCGACTTCCCGGGCCCAGCCTGGCAGGCGCCAGGCCCCCGGCCCCGGGGTGCGGGCTCGCGCTGGCTCGCGCCGACTGCGCATGCGGCGGCCGGCCCCCGCGCCGTGGTCCGTGCCCCGTATACGTGCCATGCATATGGCCAGCGCGCGGCGGCGCAGCCTAGCGCCTATATCTATTAGAAAGGCCTGGTCAGAGGCGTAGCCTAGCTATAGAGGCGTTGGGCGCCAGCGCTGGTACTGACTCAGGTCGCGCGGGCCAGGGCCTGATCTATGCTGGCGATGGCCATGGATGAGGCGCATCTGGATGCATATACATGCTCTGCCCTAGACCCGGAGCCAGCCGCCCGGGGCTCGCTGTCGGCCGCGGGAGCACCGAGTAGCGTCCCGCACCGTTCCTGCCGACGTCTTCCCTCCGCGAGTTTGAGGCCGGCAGCTGCATGCGCAGGTGCAGCCCGACCGCGGCCGGTGCGCCCCCGCCCCGCCCCCCCCCCCCCCCTCCCCCCCTCCCCTCCCCCCCTCCTCCCTCCCCCCCAACTCCTCCCTCCCTCCCCTCCCCTCCCCCCCCCCCCCCCCCTCCAATTTTAATTTTATACGTCGTGCTGATGGTCATGGACTCGTGATCATCGTGATCATGGCATGCTGATCTTATACGTGTGATCAGGAACTGGAGGACTCGAAGCGCTGTGCACGGGTATCGACCCCCGGAATCTCTTGCACAGACGGCGGATTCCGTGGCTATTTCACGTGGCGCAAAGAGCAGTTCACCTGCCCCACTGTGCACGACAGAGAGGCAAATTCGCGTGTTTTGCTGATAATGACAACCTTTCGCTTACAACCCCTTGCAGGATGCGCTTCGCACGCGAGACCGCTTCATTCTCACCTGCCAGTGGCTGGACCAAAGTACAAACTGGCCAGGAAAGCGCATCCCCGATTCCAAGCTCAGCTTCCCCCGCGAAGGTACGCAGCGCGCACGATTCGTATCAACTCCCTTTCGTTTGATTCACCCCGCAAAGATTACGACGGCGAGGTGTTCTTCGTCGACCTGCAGGAGGGGAAGCTGGCGGAGTACGCGGAGGGGGCCGGCTCTCTGGAGGAGCAGCGCGATGCCGTCCGGCGCTTCCTCAGGGATCGCGGGGTCATCGTAAGATCGAGCCGACGTCCGTACAAGCGCCGACGGCGGGCAAATACGAGCAATGGCAAGGTGCACAGCGATATCGATCGCGAGTCATGATCATGGCCGCCCGGGCCGTGCGTTGAAGGATCTCACTGCCACTCGCGCCCAGCGTGCGCGTGCCTCCAGCTATAGAAGCACGGATGAAGAAGACGACATCGATGGCGAGCTCGAAGAGGACGAGCCCTCGAGCTCGAGCTCGAGCTCGGACTCGGATCCGGATCCGGCGGATGGATCCGACCGCGGGGACGTCGACCGGGACGACGGGCCCCGCGGCCGCCACGGTCGCGGAGTCGGCGAGTCGGGCTTCCACGGCGTCTACCGCTGCAGCAACGGGCGCGACTGGTTCGGAAAGTTCAGCTGGCGCGGGCGCGCCAGGTTCTTCTCCACGGCATGGGCCAGCGATCCTGAGGTCCGCCATTTCAGAGGCCCGGGGTCCGGTCTAGTGATTGCGCTTGTTGTGCCCGCGCGCCTCTTTTCCACGTGCACAACGTTAACCATGATCATGATCATGACCTCAGGAAGCGGCCCGTTGCCGCGACCGGGCGATCATCTGCTGCCAGTGGCTGGACGAGCACGACGGCATTCCCCCGCGGGACCGCATCCCCGACGCCCAACTGAACTTCCCCCGCTCCGGTGCGCCATGCGCCCGTACTTTCATGTACACGCATTTGTGTATCTGACCGTAACGAGCTGCAAACGCACCAGAGTACGCGGAGCAGCAGTTCTACGCCGACGTGCAGGCGGGCGAGCTGGAGGGCTACGTCGCGCGTGAGCTCGGGGCGGCCGGCACTGACGCAGCCAATAAAGCCCGCCGCGCTGCGGTCCGCCAGTTCCTCAAAGACCGGGGGGCCTACCAGACCCTCGCAGTCGTGCGCCCGCCGCGGCTGTGCACGCCGGGACTCGGACCTTTTGCCATGCGCACATTTTGAGACCTTTCTTCAGCGCAAAAAGCTCAAGCGGGATCGGAAATTGACCGGCGGCGCCGAGGAGGAGGAAGAGGAGGAGGAACAGCTCGCGGAAGGGGAAGAAGAAGAGGAGGAAGTCGAGGAGACCGATGCCCGCGGGGGCGAGGCAGATCGCGAAGATGCACGTGGCGCAGGAGGTATGCACGCAGCAGTAGCCGGACACCTTGCAATTGAACCCGTCTCTAAATTCAATTTCGTGTTGTTTATGTATAACGGCGCCCCTTCGGTACAGCCGCCGACACATCCGGCCTCAAGGGGATACGGATCGACAAGGACGGGCTCCCGGGCTTCTTCGCCTGGAGAGGCATGGATTTCAAGACGCCCCCCGTCTCTGCTTCCCTCGAGGTGCTTCACAGTCAATTCGTTTCTTCGATCCTTTCGCGCATCCATGCTTCTGGCTCACAAACAACGTCTGGGAACGAAGGACGCGGCGCGGCTTCGTGACCGCTTCATCATCGTCTGCATGCAGCTCGACTCGGAGCAGGGGGGCGCCTCTGAGCTCACCAGCCGCGACATGAACTATCCGATCGCGGGTTCGCTTTCGCCTCGCGGTCGCTTCAAGCATCCGCGAATTCACAGCGCTCTCAAAGCAATTAATATTGTGAGCAGACTACGAAGACGAGGAGTTCTTCAGAGAGCTGCACGCACACAATGGAAAGCTGCAGGTCCCCAGGGTCAGGGATAAAAGATGGGCCTCCCGAGCCGTCCGCCAATTTCTCTCCAAAATGGGTGGGGGGCCAGCGGTTCGTGCTCCACCCTGAATTCGACCTGGGGCATCCCGCGAAAGGCTCACAACGTTCTCCTGCGCAATGGCGATACCCAGAAGCCCCAGAAGCGAAGGGGGGTGAAGTCCACAGGCGCTGGCGACGCTGAGGAGGACTCGGGACCAAGAAACGAGGGCGGCGATAGCGATGAAGCGGGTACCGCGCACACCACCGCTGAAGCGGGTGCGCCGCGGCGCGCGGCGTCATGCACGTTTAATTGTTCTCGAGAGCGGTCGCGAGGGGAAATATTAATGCATACACATACCGGGATATTAATGTATACAGCTGCAGCTGCAGCTGCAGACAACGACAAAGACACGGGCACCGGAAGTAGCAGCGTCAACGAAACCACTAATTATAAGCAGGCGGGTGCGTGTGGCTGCTACTCGTGTGGTGCCAATTGCAATCTTGAAGAAACGGCTTAAAACTAGCGCTTTAGTTTTGATAGACTACGGTGGGAAGAACCCCCCGTATAGGTATTAGCATCACAAGACAACAAAACCACATCGTTTAATTTATGCCCTCATTTTTTGCCGTTGAATTTCTGCAGCAGATTTCCAGAGGCGTTGGAAGGAGCTTTGCAAACCTTGCAATGTCAGTACTTAAACATTTGTATTATTGCCTTGACCTTCGATGTCTTTTGACGTAATATTTTCGCGCAGATGATCGTGAATTCCGTGTTCAAAGAGGATGACCACTATTTAGCAACCGTGGAGCTCCAGAAGCAGAAGGCGTGCGGCTTCTGTGGCAGACGCTCAAATGCATGCCTGATCCCCGCTGACACGCCGCAGCGCATCTCCCCGCCGCTGAGTTCGGTGGATGAGGCGCTGCGTTTCATAGACCGATGCAGCATCGCCTGGTGCGGCCCCAACGGAAAAAAGCTGCACAAAATGGAGACCCACTTTCCGCTCGCTGGTAAATCCCTTCTAGATGATGCACTGTGGCAGCCGAGCTGTGGCGCGTGCCAGCCCCTGACTCGAAAGCTGCATCCAGAATACACGTCGGAGGGGTGGTACCGCAAGCTCTTCGCCGGGCCCGAGGGGCAGCGGCCGCCGGTGGGCGACAACGACCCCGCCTGGGGCAAGGACCACGCGGCCGCCGTCGACCGCACGCTCACGTTCATCGCGGACGAGCTCGGGGTGCGCCTTCGATTCGCCTCCCGCGCCAGCGCTGTCATCCTTGCCGAACACGCCGAGCGCGCGCCACAGCTGGGGGACTTCGAAGGCCCCTACGGACCACGCGGTGGCTCGACGGCCCCTGCCACAGCCGCCGGCTCGCGCGACACAGCCGGCAAGGCGGGCCGCACGGCGGGGCCCGCAGTGAAGAAGCGGAAAACTGGTGCGGGGGGCGAGCCGGTGGCGGGGACCTCCTCGCGATCGGTGCATGCCGCCTCCGCCGCCTCTGCATCGAGCTCGAGCTCGCCGAGCACGGCCGCCGCCGCCGCGGAGCCACCGCCCGGGGCAGCTCCAGCGGCTTCCGCGGCCGCACACGCCGGGGCGGCCCCCGCCCTGCGCGCTGCCGGCGGGGGCAGCTGCAGGGGCGCACGGCGGGGCCCACCGCGGGAGCTGCGGCCTCAGCCCCGGCCGCCGGCCAGTGCGGGTCCCGCCGCGGCGCGGCCGCTGGGCTCGCTCCGCCAGTGGTGGAGCCGCCGCTCCGTCCAGCCGCCAGCGTCGGCAGTGCGGCAAACGCGACCGCTCCTGCGGCGCCGGAGCCTGCTCCAGCCGTGGGGGAAGCCTCGGCTCCTACTCTTCCCAGCAAAGCCGCGGCCTCTGCACCGGCGGCGAGCCCCGCGGCGACTGCGGCTGCAGCAGCGTCTGCACTTGCAGCCAAGGCACGTGCTCCACCGGCGGCGGGGCCCTCGTCGGGGCGAGGCCCGTGCAGCGCACCGCCGGCTCTCTTCGTAGCCGTCGTGCCGGCCCGCCGTGGCTCTGCTGCGCCGCCAGGCCGCCCCGCAGCGCCAGCATCTGTCCCGCTGCCTGCGGCTGCTCCTGGGACAGCGGCAGCTGGGCCCCGCTCAGCACCTGCAGCCGCCGCCCGTCGTGACCCCGTGGCCGTGGCCGCTTCGGATTTTCGCCATGAGGCGACACAAGCTCCTGCTCCTTACAGTATCGATGGCGTCCAGGCCGCCTCCGCCCCCGCCTCTGCCCCCGCCCCGGCCCCCAGTGCTCGACCGGCGTCAGCGCCCGCAGCCACAGCGACGGCCAGAGCCTCAGCAGCCAAGGATCAGGAGGCTCCTGCGCCTTCTGCACTTGGGCCTCCTGCTCTTGGGCCTGCTTCGGTGCCCGCAGCCAGGCCTGGCGCCTCGGCCACCGTCGCTTCTGACCATGCCGCGGCGGCCGGTCCTGCTCCCTCCAATATCGAGCTTGGAGGGTCCCCCGCCGCCGCTCCTTCCCCCGCCCCCGGCCCCGCCCCCGGCTCCGGATCCGCCCCCGCCCCGCCCCCGCCACCGTCCCTGCCCCCGCCCCGCCCCCGCCCCGCCCCCGCCCTCGCTCCCGTCCCCGCCCTCGCTCCCGCCCTCGCCGCCGCCGCCGCCCCTCCCCGCCCCTGCCCCCGCCCCCGCGGCTCCTCTCGAGTCTGCCCCCGCTTCGACGGCCAGAGCCTTAGCGGTCGCGGACGTGGCGGCGCCCGCGGCCGCCCCCTCCGCCCTCGACCCAGGCTCGGTGCGTCCCCGCACACACAGACCCTTCGCGGCTCGCCTCGCTGATCAGGAGCCCCCCGGCCCTCGTTGAACCTGTCGCCGCAGTTTCTGCAGTGGAGGCCTGCTGTGGTTCTCGAGTGGCTTGCCGACAAGCTGGTCCTGGCCCCTGAGGACGCGACGTGCGCCTGATGTTTTAAGCTTTAACGTTTACTGAAAATTGAACGAGGCCGCGCAGGTACCGCATGCTCCGGCGGCTGGCGCTCAACGGGCCCATGCTTCTGAAGCGCCCGGGGTGCACCCTGAGGCAGAAGCTGCTGGAGTACCAGCGAGAGGAGGCACCGAACGCCGGCAAGGACGAGGAGGACGCCCTCGAGCTCGTCCTCGAAGCCCTCGACTACGAGGTGGCCGCCCCGCCCCGCCCATAGCCCGGGCGGGCCTAGATCTAGCCCCCTGAGGCCCTTGAGGCGGGACGGATGGCTCGGCTGGGACTTGACCCTGCGCAGGTCGAGCGGCTGGTAGCCGCAGCCAAGGAAGCGCTCGGCGATTCCAACAAGCAGGCGCAGGAGATCGAGAGCCGATTCAAAGACCGCCTGAGACTAATCGAGGCGCACAAGGTCCCTCAACCAGAGGGCCCGCGAGTCCCCGGGCGCGAGTCCAGTCACTGATGAGTGCTCGAGCTGCGTTGCTTCTGCCCATCGAAGATGGCTTGCTACGCGTACGGAGACGGCTGCAGCTTATCCTTAAAATTACCCATTATCAGACTTTTCAAGTTCGGCCCGCTTGGGGGCCCTATAGCTAGCTATACAGGCCTAGGCCTGTCAGTGTGTCAATACTAGTGTTGAGAGAGTTGGGCGCCGGCTAGCGCTTCGAAATTCAACTTGGCAAGGCTTAACGCTAGCTCTAGCGCCGCGAACCGCATGTACAATAATGTCTAGATCGACATCTCATTTAGTGCAATCGAGTGCAATTTTGCCCCCGCTCATAGCGGTGTGGTTATCATACACGCTTTCCGATGCATGCCTTCCGTGTTCGAATCGCCCTGCGATGAGAATCACGCCTTCAAATCCCGCCCGTTCCACATAATTCCGATCGATCATGCCCCACCTTGCCTGTACACGCCCCCACAGTGCTGGAGTAGACTAGAGGCTGTGGCCGGTAATTCACCAAAAAAAAAATTGCAAATATTTAATCGATCGCAAGGGCATCCAAAGGGTACAAGGATTTCGGAGTTGCAGTGGGGTATACGTACGTATCAGCGCGCAGCTGCGCATGCAGCTCTTTCTCCCCGATCGATCATGATCGTCGATATCGGACTGTAGTTTCGCGGCCTGTAGTTCCCGATCGATAGTTCCGCGCGACTTGTAGTCCCCGATCGAGCCCGCGCGCGCGCGCGGCGGATCCCCGGACCGGAGGCGATACGATCGTGAGACCCGGCAATCACGCCACAACCGCAATCACGGTGCGCAAGCGGCAATCATGCGCGCGCGCGACCGCGCGCCCGCTGCGCGCGCGCCTAACACTAGTGCGAATCGATATCGAAACTGATCGATATCGCACCCATATGCATGCACATGGCGCGGCCCACGATGACAATCGGCGCAGATCAAGAGTACTGATCTGAAGGCGCTCGACAGTACACCCACTTCGCGAATCCGAAGGTGCGCGATATCGATACGCGCGCGCGGCCGCGGGCCGGGCGCCGGCCGGGTGCCCGCCGGGGCGGACGCAGCTGCAGACAATAGCTCTAGTTAGTTGCAAGCGATCATGATCATGGTCATGATCGCGATTTGTCCATCTGCGCGCGTGCGCATGCGCCCGGCCCCGCGGCCGCCGCAGCGATATCGATTCGCCGAGATCTAGAACTTGCAATTGCCTGCGGCCGGGCGCCCACTCCTAGCGTTGCGTATGCAGGCCTAAATTAAAGCTAGGCCTAGCTATAGGTGCACGTGCCCCCGTGGCCGGCCGCGGGAGCCCTGCAGCTGCGCATGCCCGCGGCCACTAGCGCCCCGGCCCCATGGCCATATGCATGCATATGAGCGCCGGCGCCCCGCGACCGGATCCCGGATGCATATGCTTGCCCGGGCCTTCGAATTCGCCACCGCCACAGCCGTTTCCACGTGCTGATCGATATCGTGATCACCTCAACACCCCCCGGCCCCCCCCCCCCCCCCGGCCCTCTTCCCCCTCCTAGGCCTCCTTCTTCCCGGTTCCTCCCCCTTTTCGCAGTTCTAGATATCCGCAGATATTTTATCTAGCGTCGAACCCTGCCCCAATAAGAGCATCTTCATTATATATAATTATGTAAATTAAGCAGCGCGGGCTCATGCAGTGACTGCACGTCGCAGATGGAATCTGGCACTGGATCTGGAGGTGAGCCTAGCTATAGGACGGCCGCGCCTGTAGATTTGTCTCAACCCACAGATGCCGCCTCTCTTAACCTGGTTCGTAAAGTCTCATGATTGCCCTTGCAATTGCGCATCCAATATAATAAATATTGCACAATTGTGATCATGAGGGGCAATCGCTTAAAATCCTGCTGCAGACTGCGGATCTTGAGCTCGAGTCGGCTGATTATAACGCTGTTTCCTCGTAGATGCCCTCGCCACAATTTGAGGTGGCAGGCTCGGCCAGCTGCAGTGCTGACGTCAGCGGGTCGACTTCGACGTCAGTATTCGGATCCGGCCGTGGCTTGGAAAAGCCGACGGAACCTCCGATCCTGCGCACATGCAGTACGACGTCGACGCCAGAAGACAGCTCGCGGACAAATGCAGCCTCAAGCGTGTACCGGAGACCGGGTCAGGAGCTCGGGATCGTGAATCGCCAAAAAGGACAGCAAGGACGATTCACCTGGCACGGGCGCGAGGTGCGCCAGCCGTCTAAATTCGGTTAATTTCTTGAATTCACGAATTACTTTTACGTCATCGAGCTTGCAATTGCAAATTGATCGTTTAAATTTGCTCGTTCTCATTCGATCACGCAGGTCTCGACGATCTGCCTTCCAAGGAGGGAGGCAAGATTGAATTCGAGCTCAAAAACGAGTTTCATCTTTCTGATTTTCAAATACAGGAAGCCGTTCGAATTCGGGACCGCCTCGCAATCATCTGCGACTTCATTGACGAGAAGACCGGATGGGAGCCTCGCCTGCGGGGCGACATCTTGAACCGCCCCCGCTCGGGTGCCCTATTTGTCTCGCTCGATTCTAGCTATAGAGCTGTGCAATCCTGCAGACCTCAGGGTCGAGCTTGCAATTGCATGCGCTCACAATTAAACTCTCAGACTACGAGGGGGAGAAGTTCTTCGCCGCCCTGCAGCGCGGCGAGCTCGAGCTTCCCCCGTGCGGAGCACAGCGAGAGGATCACCGCGACCGCGTGCGCACCTTTCTCGAGCAGCACGGCGGTTACGATTGCCCCCCAGTAGTACCCCGCTGCATTGCGAATACGTGTACGAAGGTGGGCAATTTCAAAATTCTCTTTCATTGACCTTCTAAGACAAGATATATTAGTAATTAATATAATATAACGTTGTTTATCTTATTTGAACCGTTATTAAAACTATGAGATAGAGCTGATCATGCACATGATTCCTGTGCATGTATGCAGTCGGCGTCCGTCCCGCCAGACGACTCGACGACGTCGACGGAACTTCCACGAGCCCTTCCAAGCTCGAGTTCAGCAGCACCCGGATCTGGAGTCTCCCTGCTTCACGATCGTGATCATGATCCGGTGCGATTATACTCTAGATATATAGCCAGCACACTCGTTTGCAATTGATGTATATTTTTCTTTCACCGCGACAAGCAGAATTCGAATGCAAGCGTCATTAATATTGCGACGCCGACCAACGCTAACAGTAAACGTATCAAGAAAGAATCCGCGTCTGATTCCGAGGAGAAAGAGTCAAATCAAAGTGAAAGCGAAGAAGATGATGAGGAGCGCACAGACAATGGCGACGAGGCAGGTGCGGGTAAAGACGTCTAGATCTAGTCTCTAGATCTAATTATACATTCATAAACCGATTTTTTTTGACTTCATCGCAGCGGCTACCAAAACACGCTGGAGAGAGCTGCACAAGAGCGGCCAGGTGGAGATCCGGAATATCTTGCAATTGCGTATCGCAGAGCATTAATTGAAGCAAGTTCACTGACATCGATATCGCTTCTGCGTGCAGATGATCGTGGAGGACGTGTTCAAGCTCGATGGCGGCTACTATGCTGCCTTCTTCCTCGAGAGCGAGAAGGTGCAAAGCTTTAACTCGGCTGCGTGCAAATGCATATGCACACAGTGAAGTTTCGATCGCGACGCTGCAGGTCGTCTCTCCACCGCTCGCGTCGGTGGACGAGGCGCTGCGGTTTGTCGATCGCTGCCGCGTGGCGTGGTTCGGCCCCGATGGCGAGAACCGCTACGGCATGAAGATCCACTTTCCTATCGAGGGTGCGGCATCTGTATCTGTAGCATGCGCACCTAGCCTGCAGCTGTACACGTGATATTTGTGCACACGCGCGCATGAATCATGTACATGTACATATAAACAAACATCGATCTAGATCAAGATCTGTCAATAATCGACGCCGAGACGCCTCTCGAGGAATATCAATAATATAGATAATTATATAAATTGAATTCAATGCCCAAGTTGAAGTGAGTATACGTATTGGTCTCAAGTTTCTAATGCAAGCTCCGGTCCCCTCCAGAATACGCGTCGGAGGGGTGGTACCGCAAGCTCTTCGACGGGCACAGGTGGAAGGGGGGGTCCGTTCTGGCGGACGGAACGGAGAGCAGAATCAGTTTTCTGCCTCTGTTCCGACGTGCAGAACGAAAACTTCGGACAGTCCGAAATCGATTAGGGCAGATCACAGCTAAGTGCCCGAATCTTCTGTTCCGGGGCATCCGAGATCTAGGTTCTGACGTGCCAGGACGGAAGAGCGTCCGAAGAGTGCGGTTCGCTCCGCCAGAACTGCCCGCCGGAACCGCGCGCTAGGACCCGGGGAGTTCGGGCAGATCTAGATGAGGGATGCAGGGCTGCAGGGCCATAGCTAAGCGATCTGCGCTCGGCACACGACGCCAAACGTTCCGGAACCACTCATTGTACTTGTGAGCACATACTGGACGTACATAGGCTGAAGCTGCGAGCCCCTAGCACCGCGCTCGACCTAGAACCGACAGGCCGCGACCTGCCGGCTGGGTGCGGCGGTCTTCTGCGCTCCAAACGTTAGCTATGAGCGATCCGCGATGGTTCCGCGTGCACTGGCCTGCGTTCTTGCGCCACGAGCAAGGGTGATCCCGCGCCGCTCGCAGGCGTCGCCCGGGGGCACAAGCTGGCTCCAAATGATGATGCTGGAGGTTTGCGCGCTGTCTATGCTAAGGTGCGACGCGAGACGATGTGCTCTCGTGCATGCTGCAGGATGGTTGGCGAGCACACGTACGGGGGCGGGATCTTCCCCCCCTCTTCCCCCTGAACTGGCCAAGAAGTCGGACCGGACACCGATGCTCAGCCCCAGCAGCAAGCTAGCAAGTCGTTCGCCTCAGGCCGGGCGGCGGCGAGGCCGAGGCTGGCGGGCGCGTCACCTGCGGCCGCCTCGCATCGTGTCGCGGTAGACGCCTCGTCGCTGCCGGGAACGCGTGCGCCCCGCCGAGAGCTCCCCGCCGCGCCGGCGTCGTCCACGTGCACCTCGTCCACCTCGTCGACCGCGAGGCGAGCGCGTGTGCTTCCCTTCACCCGCCGCGCCCCGCCCACAGCTTACGCGCCCTTTTCAGATCGCCGATAAGGCGGAAGAACCTCCTCCCCCGCCCTCCGTCCTCCGCCCTCGGCCTTCGGGGCCCGGCGGGGGCGCGGCGGGCGGCGGCGCTTCTCGTCGGGCGGGGCGGAGGCGCGGCGGGCGGCGGCGTTGCTCACTGGACGGGCCCGGCGGGTGCGCGGCGGGCGGCGGCGCGGCTGATTAGACGGGGCCCGACGGGGCGCGGCGGGCGGCGGCGCGGCTCGTCGGGCGGGGCGGAGGCGCGGCGGGCGGCGGCGCGGCTCGCCGGACGGGGCCCGGCGGGGCGCGGCGGGCGGCGGCGCTTCTCGTCGGGCGGGGCGGAGGCGCGGCGGGCGGCGGCGTTGCTCACTGGACGGGCCCGGCGGGTGCGCGGCGGGCGGCGGCGCGGCTGATTAGACGGGGCCCGACGGGGGCGCGGCGGGCGGCGGCGCGGCTCGTCGGGCGGGGCGGAGGCGCGGCGGGCGGCGGCGCGGCTCGCCGGACGGGGCCCGGCGGGGGCGCGGCGGCGGCGGCGCGGCTCGCCGGACGGGGCCCGGCGGGGCGCGGTGGGCGGCGGCGCGGCTCGCCGGACGGGGCCCGACGGGGGCGCGGCGGGCGGCGGCGCGGCTCGCCGGACGGGCCCGGCGGGGGCGCGGCGGGCGGCGGCGCGGCTCGCCGGACGGGGCCCGGCGGGGGCGCGGCGGGCGGCGGCGCGGCTCGCCGGACGGGCCCGGCGGGGGCGCGCGGCGGCGGCGCGGCTCGCCGGACGGGCCCGGCAGGGGCGCGGCGGGCGGCGGCGCGGCTCGCCGGACGGGGCCCGGCGGGGGCGCGGCGGGCGGCGGCGCGGCTCGCCGGACGGGGCCCGGCGGGGGCGCGGCGGGCGGCGGCGCGGCTCGTCGGGCGGGCCCGGCAGGGGCGCGGCGGGCGACGGCGCGGCTCGCCGGACGGGGCCCGGCGGGGCGCGGCGGGCGGCGGCGTGGCTCGTCGGCCCGCGGGCGGGGCGGAGGCGCGGCGGGCAGCAGCGCGGCTCGTCGGGCGGGCCCGGCAGGGGCGCGGCGGGCGGCGGCGCGGCTCGTCGGGCGGGGCCCGGCAGGGGCGCGGCGGGCGGCGGCGCGGCTCGTCGGGCGGGCGGAGGCGCGGCGGGCGGCGGCGCGGCTCGCCGGACGGGCCCGGCGGGTGCGCGGCGGGTGCGCAGCGGGCGGCGGCGCGACCCGCCGCACGGGCCCGGCGGGGGCGCGGCGGGCGGCGGCGTGGCTCATTGGACGGGCGGAGGCTCGGCGGGCAGCGGCGCGGCGCCGGCTCGCCGGACGGGGACCGGCGCGGCAGAGGCCGGCCCGGCGGGGCGCGTCGGGCGGTGGCGCGGCTCGCCGGACAGGGGGGGAGCTCGGCGGGCTCGCCGGCTCCGGGCGGGCGGGCTCGCCGGCGGGCAGCCATCGGCTCGCGGGGCGCCGGCGCGCGGGCAGCCGTCGGCTCGCGGGGCGCCGGCGCAGGGGCGGCAGGGGCGGGTGGCAGGGGGCGGGCGTTTGAGGGGCCCCACCCCTGCCGGCCCGGCCCGACCGGCGCCTGCTGCCTTGTATAGCATTTGAAGCACTCAAATAGCTTTCGTTTGTCGCTTTCCCGACCCCAGCAGAGCCTGTGCCGCGCGCCTGGGTGCCGCGCCTTCGCCGGGGCCCCTTGGTTCATGGTCACGCCGATCGATCGCGACGACAGAGCGAGCCAGCAGAGCTTCATTTCGATATAATGAGTGAGATTATTAAAGAATTATATCTTAAGAGTGTGTGCACCGATTTTCGCGGCGAGCGCGAACGTTCCGGACGATGCACGTTATCATGAGTCTTTAGACCAAAGTACTAGACCTGACTTCTCTAAGTTCATCATCAATTCTACTTCAACATCGATCAGCGCTGCTCATTGTCCGGAACGTTCGGCGAAGCTTGGTATTTGAATACAAATGAAGTATTTAGACCACGTACATCTTGATCCCAAAGCGGGAAGTCGCTGGGAGTACTGCGTCTTTGATCATGAGCCAGGCGGGGCATGCTCGAGCCGCAGGCCTCCCGCGCGCGCGCGCGGGCCCGGCCCACTACGCTTGAGTGAAAAACCGGTGCTAGTGCGGGTTTACCTTCCGTCTGAGGCCTGAGAAAGGCCTGCGGCCCGACCGCCGCGGCGGTACGCCGTGATAACCGGAGGGCACCTAGGCGTACTTCGCCGCGTGCCGCGGGTGGAGCTCTGAGCGGGGCGCGTCCTGAGGGCGCACATACGTCCTAAAGAAGGAAAACATGCGACTGCACGCGGCTAGAGCCTCGGGGAAGCCCAGCAGCTAAAGTCGCCTCGGCCGGGCCGGCGCCGCGGCGCGCGCGGCAGCACGCTGCGGCAGTGCGGCAGCACGCTGCGGCAGCGCGGCAGCGCGAGACTAGTACAGTACTGGGGTGCTTTCCGCTGCGGACCGCTGGCCAGGGGTATGGGGACCCTGGGGGGTACAAGACTGAAGCAGCAAACTGCCACCTGCGAGCGAGCGAGCCAGCGCGCCGCGCGCTAATCAGCGGCTATCCGCGGCCTCTAGAGCGTAGAGACAACTCGTTGGCATGGCGGGCGCTCCGATCGGCGCTGTTTCCGCGAGGTCACCGACCTCCAGGTTCGCACGCCTCGGTGCCGCAAGACCTTCCGTCTAGAGTACGCATGAGAGCTCTCATTCACGTTCTGCGCACCAGTTCTGTTCTCCGGGGAAGCCAGCAGAAGATCCTACGCACTTGGCTCTTCCACACTAAGGCCTGAAGCAGTGCGCCCAGAGTTGTTTTAACACGCTAGTTGCGCTTCTGCAACGTCAAAGCATCGATCTGGAGCTTCGCTGCGCCTGGATCGTTGTGCCGGCTGACTTGCGCTTGGCTGCTCGTCAGACTTCTCGGCTTCTCGTCAGGTGAAGGCGGCCCGGAAGCAGCCGCGGCGCTCTTCATGCTTGCTATGAGCTTCTCGCTCCTCGGCGCTACGCCCCGCGCTTTGCCTCGACCTCTCGCAGCCCGAGCGCTGGGCTACTGGCTGCCCAATTCAGTACTAACTCGTCTCTCGAAGCTGCGGCTCGTCGCCTCACGTTCACGATCTACTTCACCGGTGCGCACTCCTCGCTCAAGCCCGCCCTCTCATGCTGCCACCGCTGCTCTCCCCGCCTTAGCTGACTTGCGGCGTGCGCAGGATGTCCGGATCGCGGAGCCTGCACGGCGAAAGCGTCCGAGAAGCGACGGCGGCCCTTTGCCCGCTTGGTGCGCGCCTCGCCGCCCTTCAGCGCCGCGCGCCGCGCGACGGGGGGAGCGCAGGAGCCCCGAATCACGGCGCCTGCGCGGCGGAGGCGGCCGTGAAGCTGCGGCGGCCCTCCCTTCGCTTGGTGCGCGCCTCGCAGCCCTTCAGCGCCCTCCCCCTCCCCTCTAAAGCTAGACGCCAAGTGACGCCCGCTAGAGCTAGATGGCGGGGCTGCAGCCCCGGCGACGGCCCTCAGGTGCCGCCGCTGGTGCCTTGTCCCGCTGTCTTCTAGCCGCCCTATATATATTATTTCTATGCAATAGAGCTGACCCGATCGAGCGCAGACGTCTTGAGCTGGGGAGCGTCGGCGACGGTCAGAGGCCAAGTTCGCACCTGCAAGCAAGGTTCGCGAGTCTCTCTCCTGCCCGACGCCCTCGAGAGCTAGACAGCGGGGCCCCAGCCCTGGCGGCGTCTCTCAGGTGCCGCTGCCAGTGCAAGGCTGTGCTGTCTAGATAGATCTATAGATTCCTTGCGCGCGCGCGCGCCCCTGAGATTGTTTTTGCTGAGGCTCACTCCACCATCAGGCACAATCAGGCGCCGGCCTGCTCCCCGGGGCGGGCCGCCCCGCCCCGCGGCCGCCCCGCCCCGCGGCTGCCCGCCCCGCGGCTGCCCCGCCCGCCCGCCCCGCGGCCGCCCCGCCCCGCCCCGCCCGCGGCCGCCCCGCCCCGCCCCGCCCCGCCCCGCCCCGCCCCGCCCCGCCCGCCCCGCCCCGCGGTTGCCCCGCCCCGCCCCGCCCCGCCCCGCCCCGCCCCGCCCAGCTGCTAGCACAGCAGCTGCTAGTGCTAGCTAGCCAGCTAGCAGTAGCTAGCTAGCCAGTCAGCAGTAGCTAGCCAGCTAGCAGTAGCTAGCTGACGCTGTAAATATTCACGTACATATATATGCAGCTGAGCGCAGGGCCCGGCCGCGGCGGCGGGCGGGGCGGCGGGGGGGGCGGGGCAGGGCCGAACAAGTGTCAGAACCGTTCGGATTCCGCCGCGGTTCTGACGTGGTAGAACACATTTTTGCAGCGTTTCTGCGGCGGAATTTTGGTTCCGACACGAATTCTGGCGAATGATGACAAAATTATGGCAGATGTGCTCATGTGTCAGAAAGCGGAATCGGCCGTTCCGACAGCCGGAACAGAGGCAGAAAACTTTTTCTGCTCTCCGTTCCGTCCGCCAGAACGGACCCCCCCTTCCACCTGTGGGGCCCGAGGAGCAGCGGCCGCCGGTGGGCAACCGCGATCCGAGCAAGCTGGCTGCAACTGGTCACGAGCGTGTGCACACGGAGGCCGTGAGGCGTACTGTCGCGTTTGTCGCGGACGAACTTTTCCCTGCACCGGTGCTCTGACAATAAATATTCCTTATCAGCAAATCTCTTCATGATCAATCACTCACTTCACCTCGTCAATCCACAACCAGAAACCCGCGAAATCAGGACTCTCAAGCATCACTAGTTCTGTTTCTTCGCTCCCACCTCCATGCTCGAGCTCTAACGGTGTCTACCAAGTTCGGCTGAAAACCGAAGTAAAATTTTCTGGGGAATTTAAGTGGCGCAATCGTGTCTTCTCGTGTCCTAATCTACAAACACGGATGGTTCCAACATGTTCCGATCCATATCTAGAACCTGTTCTTATCAATAATATTTTAATTTCTCTCGTGATCAGGAGGCAGTCCGGACACGAGACCGAGTAATCATTACCTGCCAGTGGCTGGACGAGCGCTCTGATTGGCCCATGAAGCAGCGTGTTCCTGATTCACAGCTGAACTTCCCTCGTGAGGGTGCGCACGGCAGCTGTTGAACTTGAAAATAGTAATTTTGCGTGATGTTCTCGGACAGACGGGATCCTGATATTAATATATATCGATCGTCCCGCAGATTACGCCAACGAGACGTTCTTCGTGGACCTGCGGGAGGGGAAGCTGGCGGAGTACGTGGCAGGAGCCGGCTCGCTGGAGGAGCAGCGCGACGCCGTCCGGCGCTTCCTCAGGGATCGCGGGGCCATGGCCATTCCGAAGCGAGCAAGGCGCATGCGCAGCCTAACGCGCAAGGTGAGCATCGAACTCACCATTCTACAGCTGCCTTGAGATTTGCTGTTTCTTTGCTTGCAATTCTCGAAATTTAATAAAGGTTTCAAATTCGATCTCTCTAACGGTGCGCAGGATGCGGAGCCGCGCGATCGCGAATTGAAACACGGAGAAGGCGTCAGCAGCAATTGCAATCAGCTGCTGGCAAAGGCTGCAGCTCATGATCATGATCATACGTATCCGTGTACGGCCGACGGCACCAGTACCGGTACCGGTACCTCAGGGCCTGATCATTTAAAAATTTATGATAAAGTAAATTAATCAAAGATGATCATGATCTATGATATATATCGATATCGATAAATTTAAGCCAGATGCTGGCATGCATATATATAACTTGCATGTTGACAACGTTAACGTGCATATGCATGCGCATGTATACTTAGTCGCAAATTTAATTTTCTGCTGCGAGACAGTCGATGTACAAGACTTCAAAGGTCTCCGGCGAAAGGCGCAAGGATTTCCAGGCTACTTTCCATGGCGAGGTATGCAGTTCGGGGTGCCAGGAGTATCTTCCACGCTCCAGGTTGTCTCATTTTTGAGTCTCTCGCGCCTGGATCTCTTGCGGATGCCGATGATGACCTTCGAACTTCTCAAGCAGGAGGCCTCCCGGCATCGCGATCGCTTCATAATCGTGTGCATGTGGCTCGACAAGGCCCAGGGCGTCGAGGGGAGGCTGACGGAACGCGCCTTGACGTTTCCAAAAAGAGGTGCGACTTACAAACGTTGCAGTCGACTGCACTCCAGGCGATTGCACCGGGTCGTGATCACTTCTCCGAGCAGACTACGTGAAGGAGCAATTCTTCCAAGAGCTGCAGCGCGGGAAGCTGAAAGTGCCCAACGGCACGGACAAGTACGAGGCCGCCAGACGTGTGCGCGAATTCCTTGCGAAGCTCGGCCTCACCCGCACCCCGAAGGTACACCCGCCCTCTGTTCTATTTATTAATGTTCCAGATCGACTGATCATGCATACCCGTATGTGAAACTGAAGCGGCGGTACAACGGACGTCGACCGAAGCGCTCTTCTTTCCCCGAGCCCTCTGAGGCGAGCGCTGCAACTGCCGACGATTGCGACGGCAGCGACGACGATGTTGACGAGTCGGCGTCCACTGATGGCGAATGCAAGGAGAGTGCGTGTAAATATTATAAATTAGTGTGCTTGCAGCAAGCTCTTGACGAAGCGAGAGACGAGGGAATAATGTCCAAAAAAGGTTTTGATTTTATACGGTTAATTCCATGCGCAGCGGCCACGTGCACCAAAAAACGCTGGCGAGAGCTGCACAAGCGCGGCCAGGTGGACATCCGAAATTTCTTGCAATCGGGGATCCCGGAGCATGAATTGGAATCGAAGCGAGTTTGAAGCTTGCTGACGTCACTTCTGCGTGCAGATGATCGTGGAGGACGTGTTCAAGCTCGATGGCGGCTACTATGCTGCCTTCTTCCTCGAGAGCGAGAAGGTGCAAAGCTTTAACTCGGCTGCGTGCAAATGCATATGCACACAGTGAAGTTTCGATCGCGACGCTGCAGGTCGTCTCTCCACCGCTCGCGTCGGTGGACGAGGCGCTGCGGTTTGTCGATCGCTGCCGCGTGGCGTGGTTCGGCCCCGATGGCGAGAGCCGCTACGGGATGGAGATCCACTTTCCTATCGAGGGTGCGCTTGCGGCACCGAGCCTGTGCACGTGGTATTCGAAGTAGCTGGCGCGGATCTAGCGCCCCTGAGAAATATCAATAATATAGATAAATTAAATTCAATGCCCAAGTTGAAGTGAGTATTGGTCTCAAGTTTCTAATGCAAGCTCCGGTCCCCTCCAGAGTACGCGTCGGAGGGGTGGTACCGCAAGCTCTTCGCTGGGCCCGAGGAGCAGCGGCCGCCGGTGGGCGACAACGACCCCGCCTGGGGCAAGGACCATGCGGCGGCAGTGAAGCGTACTGTCGAGTTCGTTGCGGATGAGCTCGGGGTAAAACCGAATTCGAATTTCTTTTGCAAGGCTGCCCAAACATCGAATTCCCTACTGATTGAGAGAGCTATATGTAGATCGGAGCTGCTGCAGAGCTCGAGCTTCCAGCGGACGACTCGCAACTGCGCCCATTAAAGAAGCACAAGACGATCGCGGGTGCCACAGGGCCGGTGCAGGCGCCGGCATGGCCCGGCCCCCGCCCCGTGGAGGGTGCAGGCGCAGGGTCCGCGTCGGGGCAAGGCCCATGCAGCGCTCGTGCACCATTCGCTAGCTACAGCGCTGTCGTCTCAGCCGCGTCGAGCTCGAGCGAGCACGCGCACAGCGTCGGAGGCCGGGGCAGCGTCATGCAGTTGGCCGCCTCAAGCCATGCGCACGCGCATGCGTACACTGCAGCTCCGGTCTCTGCTCCAGATCCTCCCATGGCCAGCTGCAGCGACGGCCTCAAGCCCGTGCCCCCAGCGCTAGCTGGAGCCCCTAGGCCTGCGGCATCCCGATCCGCGCATACCCCGGTTGCACCCGGTGCTGACGGCGCCGGCGAGAGCCCCATCGGCGCCGGACTCCGGATCCGCCCCCTCCGCCCTCGACCCCGGGTCGGTGCGCCGCGGCCTCGTTCGTTTCCCCGCCGGCCATGCCGACCCCGCCGCGTTCGTGGGCGCAGGTTCTGCAGTGGCGGGCGCCGGTGGCCCTCGAGTGGCTCGCCGCCCGCTTCCTCCTCGCGCCCCACGACCCCGCGTGCGCCCCAAGTCCCGAGTCCTCTAGGTTTGATTCATGGACGGAGGAACGAGGCGGCGCAGGTACGGCGCGCTGCGGCGGCTGGCGCTCACGGGGCGCATGCTCCTGCTGCGCCCCGCCTCGGCCCTGCGCCCGCGGCTGCTGGAGAAGCTGCGGGAGGAGGCGCCGGGGGCGGGGCCCGACGAGCAGGACGCGATCGAGGCCGTCCTCGACACCCTCGACGACGAGGCCCGCCCGCGCCCCCGCACCGCCCCCTTCAGTTTGTCTCATAGAAGCATTTATCATAGTATTAGATTTTGGCTGACAGGCTAGCGCTGAGGCGCCTTGCTCGCAGGTGGCGCTGCTGGCGGAGAGGGCGGCGAACGAGTGCGCGGAGGCGGGCGCCCGGGAGGAGATCGAGCGCCTCCTCGCCCACCGCCGCAGGGGCCCGAGTTGACCGAACGCCACCGAGCACGTCACCGCCCCGCTCCCTCGCCGCCGCCGCCGCCGCCGCCGCCGCCGCGTGAAGTGCAGGCTGTCATATCAATGTACACACACGGGCAGCGGCCCCTCCGGAGCCGCGCAGGGCCGGGTGGGCCAGTGGGGGTCCGGTCCGATCCTCCCTAGCACTAGCGACTGTAGAACTCACGAACAATCCAATTCGGGCGCTAGCCGGCCCCTACCTCTACACGCGGCTAGCTGCCTGGGCGCGCGCCGGCGCCCTCGAGTCCCGCCCCGGAGCCGAAGCGGCCCGGGGCCCCCAAAAAGAAAGCGGAGCGGGGGCAGAAAGATCGAAAGAAGAACATGAATTGGAAGCGAGGGCAGGAATTCGATGGGGAGGTGCCGGTGGGGGTGCGGTCAGGAGGCGCCGGAGGAGCCGTAGAGCCACTGGGAGAAGGCGAGGCAGAAGGGGACGCCGACGATGACGTTGAAGGGGAAGGTGACGGCGAGCGCGCAGCTCGTCCCCAGCGAGGCGTTCGCCTCGGGGATCGCCGCCCGCACCGCCGCCGGCGCCGCGATGTACGACGCCCCGGCCGCCAGCGCCCCGAACATCGCCGCCCCGCCCAGCGAGAGGCCCACCTCCTTCGCGACCACCACCCCCTCCGCCCCCGCCTCAGCGCGGCGAAGGGGCGCGGGGCGCGGGGGCACGCACGAGGACGGCGTTGAGGAGCGGGGCCGCGCACGCGAAGGTGACCAGCTTGGGCCCCAGCTGCGGCCCGGTCGGGGGGGTACGCCTCGAGGGGAGAGAGC
Source organism: Cyanophora paradoxa (assembly GCA_004431415.1). Lineage (NCBI taxonomy): Eukaryota > Glaucocystophyceae > Cyanophorales > Cyanophoraceae > Cyanophora > Cyanophora paradoxa. The sequence continues at coordinate 157,602 of QPMI01000615.1, read as the reverse complement.
GGGGCGGGGGGTACCGCGAAGAACTCGCGGGAGCGGTCGCCGGCGGTGACGCCGAGGTTGAGAAGGAAGATCGCGAGGAGCCCGTCGAACGGCTGCCCCCGCGACTCAGCGCAGAAAGGGAGGGGTAAGAGCGGGGCGCAGGGGGCCGGCCTTGGTGAGGAAAGGCTCGACGGCGGCGTAGTAGGGGGAGGCGGGGCCCCAGAGGGCCCCGATGGCGATCCCGCCGAGGGAGAGCAGCAGCGCCCCGCTCCGGAACACGTCCGCCACCGCGCCCCCGACGCTCCTGCGGGGGCCTGATCGCCTGCGGCCCGCCCCGGCGGGGCAGGGGCTCGGGGCACTTCTTGGAGCCGTCCTCGGCCTCGGAGAGGGCGGCGTGGAGGAAGAGGCCCGTGATGATGCCCGGCATCCCGATGATGTGCAGCGCCAGCGCCAGGTACCCCTCCGTCGGCACCCCGCTCAGCGCCATGTCTGCCCCGCCCCGTGAGGTGAGGGGGAGGAGGAGGAGGAGGAGGAGGGGGGTGGGGCGGGGCCGGCGCACAGGCCTGCGCCTGGAAGAACGTCACCGCCGACGACCCGCCGAAGTGCGTCGCCTGCAGCGCCCTCAGCGCGGGGGGGGGGGGGGGGGGGGAGCGGGCGGGGGTGCGGGACCATGGAGGAGGCGTTGGGCTCGTCCAGTCCGATGACGCGGCGGCTGACGCCGAAGGACCAGAGCGCCTTCACCACGCCAATGCCCACCGCCGCCGCCATCGGCACAGCCTGCCCCGCCCTCCCGTTCAGAGGCTGGCGAGGGGGGCGGAGCCGGGGGAGGGGTACGCGCGAGGGCGGAGAGGTCGTCGGCGCGGGTCGCGAGGGCGATGCCGCCCTTGATGCCGACAGCGAGCAGCAGGTACGTGCTGCGCGCCGCGTCGGCCGGGCGAGGGCGGGCCGGGGGCGGGCCGGGGCGGGTGGGGCGGGCGGGCGGGGGCGGGCCTGATGGCGGACTGGAGGCCGTCGGGCATGCGGGCGTTGCTCTTGGTGAAGGAGATCAGCAGCCCGAGCACGAAGGAGAGCACCACTGCGCCACAGCCGCCCCCGTCAGCGACCCCCGCACCCAGCGCGGCCCGGGCCGGCGGGCGGGCGGGCGGGCGGCGGGGCGGGCGGGCGGACCGGGGACTGGAGGTTTGCGAGGGCGAATTCGGAGGCGGACTTGGGGACGGCGGGGAGGAGCTCCATGGGGATCATCTCCGAGATCTCCTCCGCTGCGAGCGCCCCCGGCCCCGCGTCGGCGCCCCGCCCGGCGGCACCGGCGCCGCGGCCCCGCCGCTTCCGCGCGCTCACCGTCGTTGAAAGAGTCCTCGAAGGCTTCCTCCTGCTCCTCGTACATCTGCGGCCGCAGCGGCGTGGGCGGCGGCGGCGGCGGCGCGCGCGGAGGGCCCGCCGCGCGCCTCCTCGAGCCGCAGGACCTCCTCGGGCTCGCCCACCGCCTCCAGCTCCTCGACCACGGGCGGCTTCGGGATGAAGATTTGAAACCGCCTCAGCGCCCGCTCGTCAAAGCTCGCCTCGCCGAACGCGGTGACCTCAAACCGCCGCGCCGGCGGGGCGGAAGAAGAGGCGTGCAGCCCGATCCGGCCCGGCCGTATTAATCTCGCGTTACCGCCCAGCCACTGAGCCGCCAGCAGCCGGCCAGCCACAGCGCGTGCGTGGCCCGAGTCGATCGGCGCGCGCCATGTCGCTGGGCAGCGGTCCCGCGACCGCTGCGGCGCGTTTCCTGGGGCGACGAACATGGTCGTCTATAGGCCTGATCGGGTCACTACGCCTGGCGAGGAGCCTCTGGCGGGCCAACGTTTGCGAGTACGTTTGCGAGTACGTTTGCGATTATGCTGTCGGATCTATTCTGCTGCTGCTCGCTGCGGCGGTGCCGACGACGCCCTCATACGCGGTATGGATGCGGTGGACGTCGACGTGGGGGGAGAAAGCGCCGAGGAAGGAGGCGTGGGGGGGTAGAAGGTTGGGGAATGGCGGCAGGGGCTGCAGATGCATATATCTCATACGTAATTTGTTGATCGACGTCAATTGGAAGCTTGATCATGATCATGAGCTCAGTCTAGAGCGCTTACCAAACTTGAAAGTCATCATCGAGACCCTATGCCATGCATATGCATAAGACTGGAAGGCAATCATTTTATATTAGCTATATCTAGATGTAGTACACTGTAGTCAGAGCTAATTGAGAGTCTCGTCGGTCCAGTCGCTCTTCTTGAGCTTGATGGTGTCGAAATACTCATCTGCTTCATCCAGCTGCTTCCGAATCTGAGAGGTTTGTCAGCCAGCGGGCTTGCCACAATCAAGAATTGTGTGGAACATTGATAACCTCGTCTGGTTGCACGAGAGGCGCCTCCTCATGATTGATCCCCTCGCAGAACTGGCGGCCCTCCACCATCCAGTTGCCTGGATTCTCCATGATGGACCCCCAATAAGGATAAGTCCGGCACTGGACGGGCTTGACCACGTTCACGGTGCAGGCGTTGTCCTCGAGTAGACTGCAGTCCTGCGAGCCCGGCTTCTTCTTCAGGACCCACCAGCCGCTGCCCATGTTTTTCGTGAACCGCTCTTCGAACGTGGCGCCTGCAGGGACGAAGCGGGTCAGCTACAAAGCTGCCATGCAGGTGGGAACATGCACGGGGCTCTTCCGAACTTCATTATAATCCGAAGTTCCGACTCGGCGGCTCTTAAGTCTAGTAAGCTGACTTCGCTGCATTTTCGCTACAGCACAGCACGCACGGGGAACATGCAGGTGGTCTGCCATGGCCTGCACTTCGCTGTCGTTCACCCAGACCACGCCCGGAAGCGAGCAGCACTTGCCGCACATCTGTACGCGTGTATTAGAGCTAACCCCCATCGATAGCTTAGGACAGCGATACCGGCGCATCGACTCGCGGGTCGCGCGCACGGCAAACCTATCGTGCGCGGATCTCTAGAGCCTTCTAGGCACCCGGCCTCGCCTCTGGCTTGGCCGTAGCAGAGGCGCCGCCGCCGGCGGATCTTCCGCATCCGCCTCCCAGGGGGAGTGCACGCCCCCCTTCAGAGGGCCCTGCCGCGTCGTCCGCGGCTTCTCGCCTCGTAGTTAGCACCGCCGCTTCTAGCTCGCGTAGTCCGCAGCTAGTATGCCAGTGTTATCAATGTGCACCGTGCAGGCAAAGCGCACGCCGCCGTCCTCCTGCCACCACTCATGCCCTCGTCGCTCCTCTGCTGTCGATGCTGCAACGACTTCGAACCTGATCGAGCCGCCGCCGCGGGCCCGGCGAGCCAGACTCGGAAGCTTGTGCGAGCGCTCGATCCGTGCTGTATGTGACGAGCTGGGAGTACCCTGCTTTCTGCGAGCTCCGGGAAGGGCGGCTACGCCGAGAAAGCACAGGCCAGCCATCGCAGAGGACTGGTACCCCCCTGCACACGATCGGCAGCGATCCACGCAGCCACGCGTATACGTACGTATACGTGCACTGCAGCTGTGCCACAGGACTCGACAGACGTACAAATTAACGAAATTTAAAGAGAGCAGAAGCTACGGGCTACCTGGCCGTCCCCGCCCTGCCCTTGGCTGCCCCAGCACTGGATTTCGCGGCGGCGCGCCCAGCGCCGGCGCCGGCGGTGCGAGGGCTTGAGAACTCGGCTCTCTTCCTCGCGGCTGCAGCGGCCGCGGGTGCCTTGGAGGGATCCGGAGCAGCACCGGCTCCCCCGCCCTCGCCGTTCTCCATGCCCATCTCGAAAAGGACTGTAGAGATGTCGCGGCCAGACTCTGCTGGACGGCGCCGGCAGCCCTCAGCAGGGGCAGGGCGGGCGGCCACCGCGCCAGAAAGCAGGCGCCGCACCATCGAGCTTGGAGGCGGACTTGCTCGCGAGGACGCGCGGCACGGGGGGGGAGCGGGCGATCGTTCCGGGCGGGCTCCGGGCGGCCCAGCGCGCGGGCTGTGGCGAGGGCGTCGAGATGCACGCGGGGAGGGAACGGGAGAGAAGGGCGGGGGAGGAGGCGGAGGCAGCGGGCGACGCGGCTGCCTCCTGCGATCGAGCGGAGGGTGAGAGGGGGTACGGGGGCACGTGCGGGGGGGGGGAAGGGGGGGGGGGGCGCACGCAGAGGCGTCGCTGCATGTCGGCCAGGGTTTCTCGCTGCTGCCGGGTGGCCTTCCGCAGGTCCCGGTTCGAGCGCCGCAGCGCCGATGCCTCCAGGCGCAGACCGCTGCCCACGAAACCGTGAGGCGGTGGGTGTGAGGGAGTACGCGGGAGCCGGTGGGGGTACGCACGCTGGGGAGTCGGAGGGGGCTTTGGAGGGCCGGATGAGGGTGCGGACTGGGGTCGAGGGAGGGAAGCCCGGGGAGGGCGCACACGGGGCCTGCAGGGTCGCCTGCTCCGAGCCGGGGCTTCCGACGGGCGCGGAGCTTGCAATTACCGACGCGCCCTCCCCGCGCCCGTCCCCTTCGAGGCGCCCCGCCGCCGGGCTCCCGGCCGAAGCGGCAGCAGCGATCCGGGACGGCTTTGGGGTGGGTAGGTCGAGAGGGGGCCGGGTCGGGGCGCGCCGGGCCGGGGCGGCTGCCTGGCTGGCGTCCCGGGTGCCCTGGCGGAGCGCCCGCCGCACGTCCCCGGCGATCGCGAGGGCGTCAATGTCCTCGGCCTCTTCTGGGCCCTCCCCCTCCTCGGCGGGATACGCCACCTCCTCCAGCTCCTCGTGCGGGCGGCGGGGCGGGGCGGAGACGGCGCGCGCGGCGGCCGCCTGGGGTGACCAGAGGGGCCGGGCGGGGGAAAGGGAGAGGCGGGCGCGGTGCGGTGCCGGGCTCGCCGGGGCGCTAGCGCTGGTGTGCAGCCGCTCGAGGCTCCCCAGGATCGTCCCCAGGCGCCTGTTGATCTCCTCCTCGATCCTGTCCGAGGCATACCGAACCGGAGGCTGCGGCGGCGGCGGCGCAGGGGCCGGAACCGAGTAGCGGCAGTCACACTGGTACGCGGAGGCGGAAGCGGCGGCGGCGGCCGCTGCCGCGGCAGCCGCGGAGGACCGCGCCTCGGTCTTCAGCTCCGCGTTCTCGCCGCGGAGCTGTTCCAGCTGCTCCTGCGACACCCCGCCTGAGGGTCGCGCTGCACTCGGGTCCCGATCCGGCAGCGGACCTGGAGTAGTTGTACATGCCCCTCCAACAGCCTCACGCGCTCGTGCAGCACCTCGTTCACCTGCGGCGGCGCTGGGGCGGCCCTCGCGACGCGTCCGGCCGCGGCGTCTGGACCTTCAGGACCTCGGCTGACGACATTGCAAGCTCGTTGTTGGAGTGCCGCAGCGCCTCCGCCTCCTCGAGGATCTGCTGGAACGCTCCCTCCACCTCCCGCTTGCGCCGCTCTGAAGCCTTGGCTGCGGGCGACCGTGAGCAAGGGGCGACCGGCCGGAGGCTCGGTTCGCCGCACCGCACTCCCTCAGCTCCTGGTTCTGGCGACGCTCGTCTTCCACGTTCTCCAGCAGGCGCTGGAACAGCACCTCGCTAGCATCCAGCTTCTTCTTTAGAGCTCGATTCGAGGCGCGCTCGTCTCCCTGTAGCTTCTCGACCGCCTCCTGCAACCGCTTGTTCTCCTCGTGCAGCGCTGTCGCTCTCCGCTCGCATTCGCCCCACAACTCTACGGCCTCCTCGTACTTCCGCTGGTCGCCGGTTAGGAGCGCCGGTGGGCTGTCCGAATCGAACAGATCGCACCTCCCACCAGGCAGCGATCTGCGCGTCGGTCTGCCCTCCGACGGCATCGCCAGAATTTGAATCGCCACGCAGCACGGACTCGTCCGGCGGTACCGACGTGTTTGTGTGTGGTCACACACTGTGGTCACAGTGTGGTGAGAGACCTGGGTAGATCGGTATCGCTAGAATTTGAATTTTGATTCGTGTACCCGCTTTAGCCAGTTAGCGGCTGTTAGCCTGAGTTAGGCTAAGTTAGCCAGCGTTGCCAGCTAGAACCCAGCTAAGCTTATATCGGGTCTGGAGCGCTTAACACGCGCATGGCGGGAAAGGCGCGGCCGGCGGGCACCTCGCGCAGCGCCTGGCTCATCGCGGCGCCGGCACTGGCACTCGCGATTGTCGGATACCTGTATGCGCCGCGGCTGGCCCTCAGCTTTTGCAGGGTGCGCACGCACCGGCGCCGGCGCGCATGTGTATCGAGCGCATGCATCTCTGATGAGCGCATGTGCAGGCGATCCCGTCGGGCATGCTCGCCGTGAACACCGGTCCGATGAACATGCTCAGAGCCACTCCGAGCCACTGAAGCGCTCTCCCGCGTCCCCCAGGTCCCTTCCTCGCTGTCGATGCCATCATCGAGATGACCGTGGACGGCAAGCGCGCGATCGTTCTGGGAGAGCGCCTGAACCCTCCGTTCGGCCTGGCGCTGCCGGGTGGCTTCGTGGTGGGCACGCGCCACCAACTACCGCACTTCTCTCTGAATTCTTCAGGATTACGGCGAGTCGATGGAGGACGCAGCACAACGAGAGACCCACGAAGAAACAAATCTGCATCTGTACGATTTCAGACAGTGGAGGACTTATAGTGATCCAAAGCGGGATCCGAGGCGCCACACAGTTTCCTTGGTGTTCGTTGGAAAGGCGAGAGGGACGATGAAAGCCAAGGATGACGCACGGGAAGTACATGCGATCCCAGTGGACTCTATCCCTTGGTGAGCAACTGGCCCTGACTCCAGAATGCAAGATTTGCAACCTCTTTGCAATTGGTCCATTCTCGAAGCTCAACATAAACGTGTCTGCAGGGATCGAATGTCTTTCGACCATGGGAAGATCTTGCAAGACTACTTGGAAGAGTTCAAGTTGCCACCGTGATCGTGATCAGGAATCGAGGAAGGACCTCGATGGCGCCGCTTTTTTGAGCTCTGGGTGCTCCTCCATTTACGGTCAAGGTACTACATCGCATCAATGAGAACGAGGCGGTCACGTTTGCACCTGTTGCAGGCTTGCGCCGACCCCTGAGGGTCCAGGCCAGGTGTGGCCGGGTTCCAGCACGTTCCAGCACAGATTTAGAATTACGATTACGATCAGCTCCAAGCCAAACGTGATGTCACCGTCATTCTTCTTCCTTCTTCTTCCTTCAGATCGCGCCGCCCAGTGCGCACCGTTCGGGTTTAAATCACACTGTGGCACCTCACGACATTGCAAGTGCACCGCCCTTGCCTCGGGCTCAACTTGCCGGGAGTAATGCGATCGCAAATTCTATTTTGAAGAGACTTGGAGAAAAAGCAGAATTAGAGTTGCGATTACGATCGGAAATAGAGTTGCGATTACGATCGGAATTAGGGTTGCGATTACGATCGGAATTAGAGTTGCGAATACGATCGGAATCAGAGTTGCGATTACGATCGGAATCAGAGTTGCGATTACGATCGGAATTAGAGTTGCGATTACGATCGGAATCAGAGTTGCGATTACGATCGGAATTAGAGTTACTAAGTCAACGTTGCGATTACGACGTCCAACTTTCGTCCAACTTTCGTCCAACTTTCGTCCAACTTTCGTCCAACTTTCGTTCAACTTTCGTCCAACTTTCGTCCAACTTTCGTCCAACTCGTCCAACTTGCGATAGAAATATGACTGCAGCTGATAAGGGGAGGGGTGGGGGGGGGGGGGGGGGGGGGGGGGGGGGCGCGAGCTAAGCGCACGGGCGCGCCCCGGGTCTAGATCTTATAATTATTGCGTCTGGGGCGCCTGGTGTTTTATCCTATTAGAGGGGGTCTACGGGGCTCCAGGGAGGGGGCAGGCATGGGCGGGGCGGCCGCCCTGTGAGAACGTCAGAGGACACTGTGACAGGGCGTGGCAGGAGGGTGGGGCTTGGGGCTAGCTGGGTGCCAACTCTGTTACTACGGATACTTTCTGGTCTATCCGGACCCGCGTAAAGGTGGTTTGTAGCATGCACGCGCGCGTGGCATTGCTTCACTGAGCTGCCTGGCCCAGTGGCTACAGAGTAGGAAAGGTTAGTAAAAAAAAGTGAGCCCCGTGGGCCGAAAGGAGAGAGAAAAGCTGGTTACGAGCTGACCCAGAGTTCGAATTAACGCGAACCGGTAGTGCCTATATATATATAGCTACGATCGATGAAGTCACTGAACTAATATATATAACAGGCGCCCTTGATATGGGCTTTCTGATCATGAAAAAATGTGTCTGCAGCTGATCATATGCATTTTAAACACTCGCCTTCGTTCTTTGAGCGCTCATGAACGCCTGTACATACGCATGTGCATGCCTTTCCCGAAGTTCCGAAGTTCTTGCCCGGCCGCCGGGCACCCGGCCGGCCCTCCAATCCGGATCCGAATCCAATTCGAGAATTCTGCTTCATTCATGACATCGAGATATACATATCATTTTCAAAATTCATGACCGATATCGATATGTCAATTTGCATGCCGCGATAATCATATGCATGATGGACGCGCACATATAAAAGGGCACGCCGCACGCGCGCAAAGGGGTACCGGTACCGATACGCAGCTGCAGGCGATATACGTATACGGAGACTTTCAGTTCGCCACGGGGCAGGCGTCGCCTTTGCCTTCTGTTTTGCGGAGGTGCAATGCCTCTCGTTTGGATGGTGCTGCTGCTCGCACTCGCCTTCCGCTTCGCGGAGGTGCGATGGTGCCGGCACGTCATGCGACGGGTGCGCACAGTCTTCCGCGCCGCACGCGCAGCGGCCTGAGCGCGACGCAGGCGGTTCCGGCAGAACTCGGCGACGTTCAAAGCGAGATCAGCGCGCTCAAGCGAACCATGCGGGAGAACAACACAATAGATGGATTCGTCGCCTTCTCGAAGGCGCAGCGCCAGCTCGCAAAGAAGGAGAAGGAACTGGAGGTCTTGCGTACGCATCCCCGGCGCCTCGTCAGGCTCGCGCCTCACACGCACCCGTCAGGAGCTCTCCATTCACAGCGGGAGAAGGAGGCGCAGTCAAGTTTTGCGAAACGCATCCCAGCGTTCTGCAAGGTGACACCTTCTAATGCTCTCGTCGGTTTGGCCTGCGCTGAAACGAGGGTGCGCAGGCCGCGATCTTCGCGATATCTTGTCAGGCCTTTGATGGCCTTACGCAGCCCATCGCGAGCATACCAGCGTCCATGCTCGCGCCATACAGCTGGCTTCTATCAGGACCAGCTGCTCCAGCAGGCAGCATCACTTTGGTGCCTTGGGGTTGCATCTCATACCTTTTGGCGAGCAGAGTTATGAAGGAGGATCCGATAAAATGAACGCGCAGTGTAATTTAATTTGAAAGCCACTATCTGGGACGTTTTTCTAGAATGTTCTCTAGATCTCGCCACTTTCTCTTCTCTTCTTCGGCAATCCCTCGTTGCTTCTGGAGAAGCTCGCTGTACACGTATCTCAGAGCAATGCCTCTTCGAGTCGCAGGCGTGGTGCACCTCTGTTCTGCCTGTTGCTGCTCCCGAAGCAACCTGCGTTCTGCTCGATGCCGAAGCAGCATTCTCCTCCATTCTAGAGCAAATTCAAACTCCAGAGAGTTGGTCGCAGCAAAATGGGGTGGCACGGTGTAGGGGTCTGCACCAAAGATTCAGACGAGATATAGCAAAAGATACTGCTTCAGACCATCTAGTGTTGCTCCTCGAGAATCCAGGTTGTCAGAATCCTCACGTGCCAAATCGACGGACACCGGTTGAGGGGCACCTGGATGGAAGGAAGCCTTGGTCAGACCCAAAGATCACGGACAGAGACAACTTGTACCTGACAGAACAAACAGATTTTCCTGACACGCTTGCTTGACCTTCGAGCACATGCAGATTAGAACATAGCGAGGGAGTTGCTCCAATGGTGACAGGTGGATCTTCAAGGCCGCACCTTCAGGGCAACCTGAGCGGACTTGTATTTCACAAAACCATATTCCTTGCTCTTGAGTGTTATAGGGTCAGTCACGACTTGAGCATCCTCCACCTCGCCCAGCTGCTCGAAAGCATCTCGGAGCACTGCAGATGAGACGCCCGACGGGACCTACGTGGACTCTGTTCTAACGACTGCTGGTGCATATATACATGCATACAGAATGATGGCGCACGTCTCCCACCCAGATGGTCGCAGAGGCCACATGCGGCCTGAACTCCAAGGTCCGGCCAGGGTCTAGGCAGCATCAGCACGTCTGGCTGGTTTCGGGGTGCGAAGCGCACCTCGGAACCGTGAAGCGCTTTGCGCAGCGCGTCGATCTCCTCGCGCGTCCGCAGCTGGAGCGCGTTCGGTTCTTGCTGGAGCGCGCTCGGAAGCGTGCCGGGTGCACCTCGATGAGCGCGCTAGCGCTGTCGACGCCGCGTACGATGGTGCGCACATCGTGCGCAGTTACGACCACGTCCTTGGCGTTCGCCGCGTGCTTGCAGAGGTCGCACACATCTTTGACGGTGATATTCGGCGGCAAATTCGAGAGGAGACCGCGCGTGCTCATCGCGGTCTTCTCTCGCACGGAAGCTTGTCGCGTACGTCGTCTCACGCTGCTGCGGAAAGGTTGTCGTGCATCACCGCAAACAACTTAGTACTTAAGGCCTGGGGGTACCCTCTACGTGGCCCTGCGAATCACTGCTCCTGCAAATCAGTCAGCACCTCTGCCCTTCCAGTAGCGCGAGAGGGGCGGAGTGTGCGGGATGGCGGACCAAATGAGCTTCCTGGGGCTGGATTCGCAGAATCACCTCGCCGCGTTGATGGTATGCACGCGCCTGCCTTTTCGCACGGACCGGCACCGGACAGCCAGCTCGCATCGCTCTCTCGTTACATTCTATGGTTGTTACCGTTGCTTATCTGGTTCGCGCAGGGCGCAGACCCGTACTTGCAGCGAAATGGCGACCTGCTGTCAAACACACTGCAGGACGCGTTTCGGGCCGAGCTTAAGAGGCAGGCTGTTCTAGAATCAGCCAGGGCTGCAGCAGCTGCAGCAAGGCCAGTCCCCTCCCGTGCCGCCCCTCAACAGCGGATTGTACCTAACAAGGTACTTACCTCTGACCCGTCACTTCTGGTCCAACCGCTCCGATCTCTGATCGTGCCCCTCGTTCATCTCCCAGATGGGAGGCAGCGATACGGTAAACCCGAAACTGCATCCGCGGGATCTTTTCGCATCTAACCCATTTTTGGCAGCCCACGTCCTCCCTGTGGCTGGGAAACATGGATCCCGATGTGCGTTGTCGTAGAAGCACTTCTTGCGTCAACAGTGCCTGACTCCGCGCGTTACAGGCGGACGAGAACGAGCTGAACTCGGAAGGCCCTCTTTTCCCAGTACGGCGCCGTTGAGAGCGTCCGGGTCCTTCGGCACGCGGAATGCGCATTTGTCAACTTCTACCGGGCGTCGGATGCCCAACGAGCGCTGGAGAGTCTGCAGGGTGCCCCCTTCGGCCACAGCCGCCTCCAGATCCAGTACCAACTGGTCTGATGCCCTTATCGCCCACTTGTCTCTACCTACCACTTACGGTTTTTCTACGCAGCCCCGTGAGATTCGCCAACAGGAGAAGGCCGCCATGCTCGCCGCCCGTGCGCGCCAGCAGGCCATGAGCGGAAAGACCGGATCGGCCAATGCGATTTCGGCGGCCCGTGTCATTCCTCCCCGCTTTCTTCAGCGTTCTCAAGCAGCGGCGGCAGCTGCCGCCGCGGCCGCCGCGGCTGCGGCCGTTGGCGGCTCGGCGGGCTCTTGGGGCCAGCAGTTCACGCTCGGCCAGCACGCCGACATGTTTGCGGACCCCGCGGCCCGGCGGCTCCTTCGCGCCGTCAGTGAGGACCCGAACGGGAACATCCCCATGAGCGCGTGGCTGGAGGCTGCCCTGGGCCCCAAGATGGACTCGATGGATTCCCTCGGCCAGGCATCTCCTGCCGCAGCTGCCGCCGCGGCGGCTGCGGCTGCTGCCGCCGCGGCTGCTCAGAAGGCCGCCGCCTGGAACAACGCTGCGGCTATTGCGGAGCAGTTCGCCGCTCTCTCCGCCGCCGGCGGCAACGCGAACAGCAACGCGGTCGCGGCCGCGGCTGCTGCGGCGGCCGCCGCAGCGTACGGCGGACAGTTCGGTATGCACGGCAATGCGGATTTCGGCGGCCTCGGCAACTCGATGAAGGTGCCGCTCAGTCCGGTCGGCACGGCCCTTCGCCCGGAGAACGAGCAGAACGGCTATGAGCACCTGGCGCCATTCACCTGGTCGGCTGGACCGCAGTTCCCCGCCTCGGCCAACTTCCGCAGCGGCGCGGCCGGCCCTGGCGCCAGCCCGGCGACCCTCTCGGCCCTCGCCTCGGCCGTCTCCCAGCGCAACGCGGAGGGCGCCTCGGCGAACATGCTCTCGCGCTCGGCGCCGGCGTCGGCGGAAGGCGGCGGCGCGGCGGCCCTCCTGGCCGGCGCCCTCTCCAAGCTGGATCTCAACGTCGCGGACTTCTCTGCGTTCTACTCGGCCGGCAGCGGCGACGAGGTCGTGCAGCCGGGCCCGGCCTCGACGGAGCCCTCCAACTCGCCCAAGTCCGGCAGCGCCTCGAGCGGCACCGCCCCGCCCTCGCCCTCGCTCGCCGGCATGGCCGCGTCTGGACCTTCAGGACCTCGGCTGACGACATTGCAAGCTCGTTGTTGGAGTGCCGCAGCGCCTCCGCCTCCTCGAGGATCTGCTGGAACGCTCCCTCCACCTCCCGCTTGCGCCGCTCTGAAGCCTTGGCTGCGGGCGACCGTGAGCAAGGGGCGACCGGCCGGAGGCTCGGTTCGCCGCACCGCACTCCCTCAGCTCCTGGTTCTGGCGACGCTCGTCTTCCACGTTCTCCAGCAGGCGCTGGAACAGCACCTCGCTAGCATCCAGCTTCTTCTTTAGAGCTCGATTCGAGGCGCGCTCGTCTCCCTGTAGCTTCTCGACCGCCTCCTGCAACCGCTTGTTCTCCTCGTGCAGCGCTGTCGCTCTCCGCTCGCATTCGCCCCACAACTCTACGGCCTCCTCGTACTTCCGCTGGTCGCCGGTTAGGAGCGCCGGTGGGCTGTCCGAATCGAACAGATCGCACCTCCCACCAGGCAGCGATCTGCGCGTCGGTCTGCCCCTCCGACGGCATCGCCAGAATTTGAATCGCCACGCAGCACGGACTCGTCCCGGCGGTACCGACGTGTTTGTGTGTGGTCACACACTGTGGTCACAGTGTGGTGAGAGACCTGGGTAGATCGGTATCGCTAGAATTTGAATTTTGATTCGTGTACCCGCTTTAGCCAGTTAGCGGCTGTTAGCCTGAGTTAGGCTAAGTTAGCCAGCGTTGCCAGCTAGAACCCAGCTAAGCTTATATCGGGTCTGGAGCGCTTAACACGCGCATGGCGGGAAAGGCGCGGCCGGCGGGCACCTCGCGCAGCGCCTGGCTCATCGCGGCGCCGGCACTGGCACTCGCGATTGTCGGATACCTGTATGCGCCGCGGCTGGCCCTCAGCTTTTGCAGGGTGCGCACGCACCGGCGCCGGCGCGCATGTGTATCGAGCGCATGCATCTCTGATGAGCGCATGTGCAGGCGATCCCGTCGGGCATGCTCGCCGTGAACACCGGTCCGATGAACATGCTCAGAGCCACTCCGAGCCACTGAAGCGCTCTCCCGCGTCCCCAGGTCCCTTCCTCGCTGTCGATGCCATCATCGAGATGACCGTGGACGGCAAGCGCGCGATCGTTCTGGGAGAGCGCCTGAACCCTCCGTTCGGCCTGGCGCTGCCGGGTGGCTTCGTGGTGGGCACGCGCCACCAACTACCGCACTTCTCTCTGAATTCTTCAGGATTACGGCGAGTCGATGGAGGACGCAGCACAACGAGAGACCCACGAAGAAACAAATCTGCATCTGTACGATTTCAGACAGTGGAGGACTTATAGTGATCCAAAGCGGGATCCGAGGCGCCACACAGTTTCCTTGGTGTTCGTTGGAAAGGCGAGAGGGACGATGAAAGCCAAGGATGACGCACGGGAAGTACATGCGATCCCAGTGGACTCTATCCCTTGGTGAGCAACTGGCCCTGACTCCAGAATGCAAGATTTGCAACCTCTTTGCAATTGGTCCATTCTCGAAGCTCAACATAAACGTGTCTGCAGGGATCGAATGTCTTTCGACCATGGGAAGATCTTGCAAGACTACTTGGAAGAGTTCAAGTTGCCACCGTGATCGTGATCAGGAATCGAGGAAGGACCTCGATGGCGCCGCTTTTTTGAGCTCTGGGTGCTCCTCCATTTACGGTCAAGGTACTACATCGCATCAATGAGAACGAGGCGGTCACGTTTGCACCTGTTGCAGGCTTGCGCCGACCCCCTGAGGGTCCAGGCCAGGTGTGGCCGGGTTCCAGCACGTTCCAGCACAGATTTAGAATTACGATTACGATCAGCTCCAAGCCAAACGTGATGTCACCGTCATTCTTCTTCCTTCTTCTTCCTTCAGATCGCGCCGCCCAGTGCGCACCGTTCGGGTTTAAATCACACTGTGGCACCTCACGACATTGCAAGTGCACCGCCCTTGCCTCGGGCTCAACTTGCCGGGAGTAATGCGATCGCAAATTCTATTTTGAAGAGACTTGGAGAAAAAGCAGAATTAGAGTTGCGATTACGATCGGAAATAGAGTTGCGATTACGATCGGAATTAGGGTTGCGATTACGATCGGAATTAGAGTTGCGAATACGATCGGAATCAGAGTTGCGATTACGATCGGAATCAGAGTTGCGATTACGATCGGAATTAGAGTTGCGATTACGATCGGAATCAGAGTTGCGATTACGATCGGAATTAGAGTTACTAAGTCAACGTTGCGATTACGACGTCCAACTTTCGTCCAACTTTCGTCCAACTTTCGTCCAACTTTCGTCCAACTTTCGTTCAACTTTCGTCCAACTTTCGTCCAACTTTCGTCCAACTCGTCCAACTTGCGATAGAAATATGACTGCAGCTGATAAGGGGGAGGGGTGGGGGGGGGGGGGGGGGGGGGGGGGGGGGGCGCGAGCTAAGCGCACGGGCGCGCCCCCGGGTCTAGATCTTATAATTATTGCGTCTGGGGCGCCTGGTGTTTTATCCTATTAGAGGGGGTCTACGGGGGCTCCAGGGAGGGGGGCAGGCATGGGCGGGGCGGCCGCCCTGTGAGAACGTCAGAGGACACTGTGACAGGGCGTGGCAGGAGGGGTGGGGCTTGGGGCTAGCTGGGTGCCAACTCTGTTACTACGGATACTTTCTGGTCTATCCGGACCCGCGTAAAGGTGGTTTGTAGCATGCACGCGCGCGTGGCATTGCTTCACTGAGCTGCCTGGCCCAGTGGCTACAGAGTAGGAAAGGTTAGTAAAAAAAAGTGAGCCCCGTGGGCCGAAAGGAGAGAGAAAAGCTGGTTACGAGCTGACCCAGAGTTCGAATTAACGCGAACCGGTAGTGCCTATATATATATAGCTACGATCGATGAAGTCACTGAACTAATATATATAACAGGCGCCCTTGATATGGGCTTTCTGATCATGAAAAAATGTGTCTGCAGCTGATCATATGCATTTTAAACACTCGCCTTCGTTCTTTGAGCGCTCATGAACGCCTGTACATACGCATGTGCATGCCTTTCCCGAAGTTCCGAAGTTCTTGCCCGGCCGCCGGGCACCCGGCCGGCCCTCCAATCCGGATCCGAATCCAATTCGAGAATTCTGCTTCATTCATGACATCGAGATATACATATCATTTTCAAAATTCATGACCGATATCGATATGTCAATTTGCATGCCGCGATAATCATATGCATGATGGACGCGCACATATAAAAGGGCACGCCGCACGCGCGCAAAGGGGGTACCGGTACCGATACGCAGCTGCAGGCGATATACGTATACGGAGACTTTCAGTTCGCCACGGGGCAGGCGTCGCCTTTGCCTTCTGTTTTGCGGAGGTGCAATGCCTCTCGTTTGGATGGTGCTGCTGCTCGCACTCGCCTTCCGCTTCGCGGAGGTGCGATGGTGCCGGCACGTCATGCGACGGGTGCGCACAGTCTTCCGCGCCGCACGCGCAGCGGCCTGAGCGCGACGCAGGCGGTTCCGGCAGAACTCGGCGACGTTCAAAGCGAGATCAGCGCGCTCAAGCGAACCATGCGGGAGAACAACACAATAGATGGATTCGTCGCCTTCTCGAAGGCGCAGCGCCAGCTCGCAAAGAAGGAGAAGGAACTGGAGGTCTTGCGTACGCATCCCCGGCGCCTCGTCAGGCTCGCGCCTCACACGCACCCGTCAGGAGCTCTCCATTCACAGCGGGAGAAGGAGGCGCAGTCAAGTTTTGCGAAACGCATCCCAGCGTTCTGCAAGGTGACACCTTCTAATGCTCTCGTCGGTTTGGCCTGCGCTGAAACGAGGGGTGCGCAGGCCGCGATCTTCGCGATATCTTGTCAGGCCTTTGATGGCCTTACGCAGCCCATCGCGAGCATACCAGCGTCCATGCTCGCGCCATACAGCTGGCTTCTATCAGGACCAGCTGCTCCAGCAGGCAGCATCACTTTGGTGCCTTGGGGTTGCATCTCATACCTTTTGGCGAGCAGAGTTATGAAGGAGGATCCGATAAAATGAACGCGCAGTGTAATTTAATTTGAAAGCCACTATCTGGGACGTTTTTCTAGAATGTTCTCTAGATCTCGCCACTTTCTCTTCTCTTCTTCGGCAATCCCTCGTTGCTTCTGGAGAAGCTCGCTGTACACGTATCTCAGAGCAATGCCTCTTCGAGTCGCAGGCGTGGTGCACCTCTGTTCTGCCTGTTGCTGCTCCCGAAGCAACCTGCGTTCTGCTCGATGCCGAAGCAGCATTCTCCTCCATTCTAGAGCAAATTCAAACTCCAGAGAGTTGGTCGCAGCAAAATGGGGTGGCACGGTGTAGGGGTCTGCACCAAAGATTCAGACGAGATATAGCAAAAGATACTGCTTCAGACCATCTAGTGTTGCTCCTCGAGAATCCAGGTTGTCAGAATCCTCACGTGCCAAATCGACGGACACCGGTTGAGGGGCACCTGGATGGAAGGAAGCCTTGGTCAGACCCAAAGATCACGGACAGAGACAACTTGTACCTGACAGAACAAACAGATTTTCCTGACACGCTTGCTTGACCTTCGAGCACATGCAGATTAGAACATAGCGAGGGAGTTGCTCCAATGGTGACAGGTGGATCTTCAAGGCCGCACCTTCAGGGCAACCTGAGCGGACTTGTATTTCACAAAACCATATTCCTTGCTCTTGAGTGTTATAGGGTCAGTCACGACTTGAGCATCCTCCACCTCGCCCAGCTGCTCGAAAGCATCTCGGAGCACTGCAGATGAGACGCCCGACGGGACCTACGTGGACTCTGTTCTAACGACTGCTGGTGCATATATACATGCATACAGAATGATGGCGCACGTCTCCCACCCAGATGGTCGCAGAGGCCACATGCGGCCTGAACTCCAAGGTCCGGCCCAGGGTCTAGGCAGCATCAGCACGTCTGGCTGGTTTCGGGGTGCGAAGCGCACCTCGGAACCGTGAAGCGCTTTGCGCAGCGCGTCGATCTCCTCGCGCGTCCGCAGCTGGAGCGCGTTCGGTTCTTGCTGGAGCGCGCTCGGAAGCGTGCCGGGTGCACCTCGATGAGCGCGCTAGCGCTGTCGACGCCGCGTACGATGGTGCGCACATCGTGCGCAGTTACGACCACGTCCTTGGCGTTCGCCGCGTGCTTGCAGAGGTCGCACACATCTTTGACGGTGATATTCGGCGGCAAATTCGAGAGGAGACCGCGCGTGCTCATCGCGGTCTTCTCTCGCACGGAAGCTTGTCGCGTACGTCGTCTCACGCTGCTGCGGAAAGGTTGTCGTGCATCACCGCAAACAACTTAGTACTTAAGGCCTGGGGGGTACCCTCTACGTGGCCCTGCGAATCACTGCTCCTGCAAATCAGTCAGCACCTCTGCCCTTCCAGTAGCGCGAGAGGGGCGGAGTGTGCGGGATGGCGGACCAAATGAGCTTCCTGGGGCTGGATTCGCAGAATCACCTCGCCGCGTTGATGGTATGCACGCGCCTGCCTTTTCGCACGGACCGGCACCGGACAGCCAGCTCGCATCGCTCTCTCGTTACATTCTATGGTTGTTACCGTTGCTTATCTGGTTCGCGCAGGGCGCAGACCCGTACTTGCAGCGAAATGGCGACCTGCTGTCAAACACACTGCAGGACGCGTTTCGGGCCGAGCTTAAGAGGCAGGCTGTTCTAGAATCAGCCAGGGCTGCAGCAGCTGCAGCAAGGCCAGTCCCCTCCCGTGCCGCCCCTCAACAGCGGATTGTACCTAACAAGGTACTTACCTCTGACCCGTCACTTCTGGTCCAACCGCTCCGATCTCTGATCGTGCCCCTCGTTCATCTCCCAGATGGGAGGCAGCGATACGGTAAACCCGAAACTGCATCCGCGGGATCTTTTCGCATCTAACCCATTTTTGGCAGCCCACGTCCTCCCTGTGGCTGGGAAACATGGATCCCGATGTGCGTTGTCGTAGAAGCACTTCTTGCGTCAACAGTGCCTGACTCCGCGCGTTACAGGCGGACGAGAACGAGCTGAAGGCCCTCTTTTCCCAGTACGGCGCCGTTGAGAGCGTCCGGGTCCTTCGGCACGCGGAATGCGCATTTGTCAACTTCTACCGGGCGTCGGATGCCCAACGAGCGCTGGAGAGTCTGCAGGGTGCCCCCTTCGGCCACAGCCGCCTCCAGATCCAGTACCAACTGGTCTGATGCCCTTATCGCCCACTTGTCTCTACCTACCACTTACGGTTTTTCTACGCAGCCCCGTGAGATTCGCCAACAGGAGAAGGCCGCCATGCTCGCCGCCCGTGCGCGCCAGCAGGCCATGAGCGGAAAGACCGGATCGGCCAATGCGATTTCGGCGGCCCGTGTCATTCCTCCCCGCTTTCTTCAGCGTTCTCAAGCAGCGGCGGCAGCTGCCGCCGCGGCCGCCGCGGCTGCGGCCGTTGGCGGCTCGGCGGGCTCTTGGGGCCAGCAGTTCACGCTCGGCCAGCACGCCGACATGTTTGCGGACCCCGCGGCCCGGCGGCTCCTTCGCGCCGTCAGTGAGGACCCGAACGGGAACATCCCCATGAGCGCGTGGCTGGAGGCTGCCCTGGGCCCCAAGATGGACTCGATGGATTCCCTCGGCCAGGCATCTCCTGCCGCAGCTGCCGCCGCGGCGGCTGCGGCTGCTGCCGCCGCGGCTGCTCAGAAGGCCGCCGCCTGGAACAACGCTGCGGCTATTGCGGAGCAGTTCGCCGCTCTCTCCGCCGCCGGCGGCAACGCGAACAGCAACGCGGTCGCGGCCGCGGCTGCTGCGGCGGCCGCCGCAGCGTACGGCGGACAGTTCGGTATGCACGGCAATGCGGATTTCGGCGGCCTCGGCAACTCGATGAAGGTGCCGCTCAGTCCGGTCGGCACGGCCCTTCGCCCGGAGAACGAGCAGAACGGCTATGAGCACCTGGCGCCATTCACCTGGTCGGCTGGACCGCAGTTCCCCGCCTCGGCCAACTTCCGCAGCGGCGCGGCCGGCCCTGGCGCCAGCCCGGCGACCCTCTCGGCCCTCGCCTCGGCCGTCTCCCAGCGCAACGCGGAGGGCGCCTCGGCGAACATGCTCTCGCGCTCGGCGCCGGCGTCGGCGGAAGGCGGCGGCGCGGCGGCCCTCCTGGCCGGCGCCCTCTCCAAGCTGGATCTCAACGTCGCGGACTTCTCTGCGTTCTACTCGGCCGGCAGCGGCGACGAGGTCGTGCAGCCGGGCCCGGCCTCGACGGAGCCCTCCAACTCGCCCAAGTCCGGCAGCGCCTCGAGCGGCACCGCCCCGCCCTCGCCCTCGCTCGCCGGCATGGCCGCCTCCTCCCCCGTCTGGATCCCTCAGCAGCGCCAGAAGCCCCCGCCCGGCCCCGTCGCCCCCTCCCCGTCCGCCGCCGCCATCGCCGCCGCCGCCGCCGCCGTCGCCGCTGCGAACACCGCTGCCGCTAACCAGCAGGTGAGCGCGCCTCGCCCGTGTCTTTCCATTTCTTTTCCTGCCGCTGATCGCCCGCGCGCGACAGCAGGCGCCGATGCGTAGCCCGATCTCGTCGGGGATTTGGGGCCCGGCCTTCAGCCCGCCCCTCTTCGGCCTTGCGCCGGCCGCGTCTTCGGGCGCCTCCTCGCCGTCCCGGCAGGACAACATCTGGGGCCCGCCGCTCCTCCCGCTTGCGCCGGCCGCGTCGGGCGGCCCGGCGCCCGGCCAGCGCCCGTCGAGCGACGACGAGGCCCTCGCCCTGCCAAGCGACGAGCAGCTCTAATCGGCCGCCGCCGGCCGTCTGCAGTTGACGTGAGGCTCACGCCGAGCCGCCGTCACGCCCTCTAGGCGTCTTTCTGTTACTATTCTATTTCTTTGGGTACAAACCTTGCCATGGGGCAGTTCATTTTGATCAGGAAGCAGTGTCCCCTCAGATGTTAAGTTTGACTACCGTAGATTACCAGCTAGCTCTTTCTGTACATAGCTCGTGAGGGTCCTCCTACAGTGCAATGCTGTTTCTTGTGGCATGCAGTTTCTTTATTCTTGCTCTCTCTCTCCGCTGCAAACCCCCTGTAGTTCGTTTTTGTTGCAGTGTTTCCCGGGTGATCTTGGGTTACTTGGTTTTCAGTCGCCAGTCGCCCATCGCATTTGATGTCCTCGTGTATTACTACTCGCCCCCCTCCTCGTCTTCAGGTTAAGTGTTGCAGGTGTGCATCTCTGTAGGGCTCAGATCTGTCGGACTTCCATGGCTGGCACCTCGTTTCTGTATCTTATATCAAATTTCGCGAGGTGTCAGTCTCAATTTTGTGCCATTTCTGGCAAGCAGTAGTAGTCACATCAGCAGATCAGAAGTTTCTTCTATATATTCACAGCATTCGATTCAGTTGATCGTAACAGCAGGACTCTGTGAAAACAGAGTCTTTCAAGTAGCTCATATGTGCTTGCAGGCCGTGCTGACACCTTTTCAACTGGTTTTCGTCACCGGCTTCCATTGTGAGTCATCTTCTTGTAACCTAGCCTAGTGTCAGGTGGTTTTTACGATAGCGCCGCGTGCTCCTCTGCCTGTACAGCAAAATAATAATGTTGTGCCCTTCTGCCGAGCTCGCAACGCGCGTACGGGAAGACAATGTGGGGAAGGGCTAGCTCGCACAGCTGCAACTTCAGGGCCATAATCAACATTGGGAGTACCCCCCAGAGCTGCTTGCCAGCTTCGAATTCAATTGAGCTCAATTCAAGCTTGTTGCAATTGCATCGCGGCAGCCGGCGATGAGGCGTGTCGCCGCGCTGCTCTCTGCGACGGTCGCGGCGGGCACGGCAGCCGGGGCGAGCGCGGCCGTTGCGGAGGCGCGGGGCTCAAGCGGCGCGTCGCCTCGGCCTCTCCAGGATCCTGACGGGCTGGACCTCGTCTTCGTGCAAGTCGTGACCAGGCACGGAGACCGCACGCCGCTGAGACCGCTGCCCTCCTCGCCCAAGCAGTGGGACTGCACGAACGTGCACCGACTTCTAGCGTCGGCGGCGACTGCGTCCGAGGTCCAGGTGGGGGTCGACTGACAGCGCGCGCGCGCCACCGGGGAACGGCGCGTGACGCGCACGCCACACACACGCGCAGGACATTCTGGCCGATGGCTCGGCGGGTTCCGTGTACCGCAAGGCGTACATCGAGGGAAGACAGCGTTTGCCAGGGACGTGCCACAGCGGGCAGCTGACGCTGAAGGGCGTCGAGGAGCACCGCGCGCTGGGCGCACGCTTCCGCAGGGAGTACGTCGAGCGCGGCTTCCTGCCGCCCGTCATGGACCCGTCGCTCCTCTACGTGAGTCGCGGCCCGCCGCGGCCCGCGGCCAGCGCCCGCCGCCGCCGACGCGCGCTCAGATAAGATCGACGGACGTGCCGCGGACGATCGAGAGCGCCCAGAGTCTCCTTCACGGCCTGTACCCACCCTCGACTCGCCCATCCGGCCTTCCCCCGATCCCCATCCACATGCTCGAGGAGGGTACGACCTCCGCGCCGCTCGGCTCCCCCCCCCCCCCCCCCCCCCCCCCTCCTTTCCCCTGCCCGTCGACGGGGCGCCCCGCAGCGCGCGAGACGCTCTGGATGAACACCAAGGTACCCCCCTTCCCCGACCGCCCGCACCGGGCCCGATGCTGAATCCAGCACCCCCAACGCAGCTGTGCGCGAGGCTCGAGGACACGCTGCGCGCGATCAAAAAGAGCGACGAGTACCGCCAGCGAAAGAAGGAGGTACCCCTCTCTCCCGCCTGACTTCCCCCGGCAACCGTTTAGCCCGTGCCCCTCGGCAGGCGGACGCGCTGAGGGAGGAGCTCTCGAAGATCGTCGGCGAGCCGGTCGAGGTGAACCTTCCCCCCCGCGCCCCTGGCGCCCCTCTTCGCCCGCTCACCAGCCTTCTCGGTAGAACCTGCCGGACGTGCTGGGTACGCGAGGGCCGACCGCACCCCCGGCCCCGCTCGCCCGCTCTGAGGCGGCAGGGTGCAGTATTGCATGACGCGATCGTATGCCACGCGCACCACGGGGAGCCCCTCGCACACATTCCCGACGCGCGCCCGCGCCCCCTCGCCCCGCCTCCTCGCCCCTGCGCGCTCGCCGCTGAGGCGCCCCGCAGGACCTGAAGCGGCGGCTGCAGCACGCCGGGCACTGGCAGGCCTACGCATCCCTAGCACACCCCGATGCCATCCGCTACGGGCGCGTGCCCCGCGCCCGCCTGCGCTCCCCCCTTGCCGGGCGCTGAGGGGGGAGGGCAGGCTGGGCCCCTTCATGGGGGAGCTCCTGGAGCAGCAGAAGGCGGCGCTGGAGGCGCGCCACGGGCACCGCTTCGCCCTCTTCTCGGCCCACGACTCCACCGTCTTCCCCATCCTCGAGATCCTCGGCGTCTGGGACCGCTCCTGGCCCCCGTACGCCTCCAACGTGCGGCCCCGCCCCCGCGCCGCCCCCGCGCCCCCGCCCCACCATTGCTCCCCCGCTGCAGATCGTCTTCGAAACGCTGCGGGACCGGAAATGTGCGCGCGAGACCCGAAGCTGCGCCCTCCCCCAGCTGAGCCGATGCGCCGGCCCGGCAGCGGGCGAGGTGTTCGTGCGGAGCAGCTACAACGGGAAGGCGCTGGACCCGCCGGGCTGCGCGGGCGCCTCCCCCTGCCCCCTCGAGCGCTTCCGCGCCCTCGTCAACGCCTGGGTCCCCGACCTCAAGAAGGCCCGCCGCCCTGCGCGCCCTCGCCGACTCCCGCCCGGCGCTGACGCGCCCCCCTCGAGGGCGCAGGAGTGCAGCCTGTCGGACGCCCGCTGGGACCACGCGTGAGCGCCCCCCCTCGAGTGCGCCCCGCTACCTCGAGCGCGGCCCGGGCCCACGCAAGCCGCCTGCTGACCGTCTCCGCTCCCCGCCACAGGGCCCTCAAGGGGCGCGACGCCGCATCGAAGGCCCTCTGAAGCTCCGTGCGCTCTCGCGCCCTATCAATGTTCACTGTAAACTGGAAACGCGGGAAGGCACCCTCGCTTTCTTCCTCACAAAATTATCGCTTCTTGCTACGACCCCCGGGGCCCGTCTCATCGCATGCTCTGCCCCCGGCCCGGCGCGCCGGCTTCTCCTCTCTTTTCCGCTGCCTTGGAAGCGAGAGGTGCTCTAGCTAGGGGTCGGGGCGGGCCTGCGGGGGCGCGTCGCCGGCCTCGAGGGCGGCCCTCCGGTCGCTCTCCACCGACTCGGCCACCGCCGCTGCCCGCGCGCCGCCCGCTCAGAGGGGCCGGCGGGGAGGCTCAGGGGCCGGGGCCGCACCGAAGAGGCGCTCGAGGGAGCGGAGCTGCGCGTGCGGGGGCCGCGGCTTGCCGAGCCCCGTCAGCGAGAGCGTGCCCTCGCCCGGGTAGTGCTCCAGCCCCACCCCCGGCTCCACCTCGGACGCCACCCTCTGCCCCGGGGGGATGAGGCGGGAGGGGGCAGAGACGAGGCGGGGGGGCCCGCCTGGAGGTACTTGAAGCCGGCGGAGTTAAGGGAGGGCGCGTGCAGCGTGAACCTGCGGCAGGGCCGCAGGCGGCGTCAGGGGGCACACGGGGCTCGGAGGAGGGCGGGCCACGCGCCAGCCGCCCTCGCGCTCGAGGGGCGTGAGGTCGCGCTTGAGGCCCACGCGCACCGCCATCTGCGTCCAAGGCCGGGCCGTGCCGGGCGGCTCAGCCCGGAGAAGGCGAAGGGGGGAGGGGCCGGGGGCGGCGGGGGGCGGACGGGGTCCCAGGCGATGCGGGCGACGCCGAGGGCGCGGGCGTGGCGCGCCAGCCGCTCCGCCCCGAACAGGTCCTCCACCGCCTGGCCCCGCCCCGCGCGCCGCTCAGCCGGGCGGGCGGCGGGGCGGGGAGGGAGGGAGGGGGCGGCGGGGACCTCGGGGGGCGGCCCGCGGCGCTGCGCGAGGTGGGCGAGCAGCGCGTCCACCTCCCCCGCCGTCGCCGCCTGCGCCCCGCCACGCTCCAGCGCCCCCCCCCTCCTCGCGCTGGGGGCGCGCTGGCGGGTGGCGATGCGGCACCGAGTCGACGAGGTCGAGGATCGCGTCGCGCTCGTCCCCGGCGTAGGCCGCCGGCAGGCCCGCCCCCAGCCCCGGGATCTCCACCTGCCCGCCTCCCCGTCGCAAAGAGGGGCACTCGAGGGAGGGTGGGTGGACGCGCCGAGCAGTACTCGGTCGGGGTGAAGGAGGAGGCCGCCTGCACCGCCGCCAGCGCCTCCCGCACCAGCTGCCGCCCGCCTGAGCACGGGCGGGGCGGGGGGCGCGGGGGGCGCGCACGCGGGCGAAGGCCTCCTGCCCGACGCTGTGCATGTGCCCCGACTGCGGCGGGCGGCGGGCGAGGCGGCGCGTCGGCGCGGAAAGGCCGGATCGGATGGGATCAGAACCGATCCGACCTGCTCCTTGCCGACGAGGTTGCCGGCGCCGCGGATGGCGAGGTCCGCCATCGCGAGGTCGTACCCGTCCCCCAGGTGCGTGTGCCGCTCGATCTCGTGCAGCCGCTGCCCCGCGCGTGTGGGGCGGCGGCGAGGTCGCGGGGCGGGCGCAGGCGCGCCTGGCGGGTCTCGGGCCGCTGGAGGGAGCCCGGCCGCACGTAGATGTAGCAGTACGCCTGCGCCGACAGGGATTAGCGTTGCGCGCAGGGCGAGGGGCGGGGCGGGGCGGGGGCGGGCCTGGCGGGTGGAGCGGCCGACGCGGCCGCGCAGCTGGTAGAGGGACGCGAGCCCGAAGTGCTCCCCGCTCTGCCCGCACCCCGTCGGGCCCGGGGGGGGGGGGGGGGGGGCGGGGCGGGGCGGACGGCGATGACGATGGTGTTGGCGGAGGGGACGTCGATGCCGCTCTCGATTATCGACGTGCACACCTGCCCGCGGGGCCCGCGGTCAGGCCCCCCTCGAGAGGGGGGGGGGGGGGGGGGGGGGGGAGGGGCCGCCGCCGCGCACCAGCACGTCGGCCTCGCCCCGCCTGAACGCGTCCTGCGGGCGAGGGGTGAGGGCGGGGACGGCGGAGGGGCGGGCGGGGCGGGGCGCCGGGGGCGCGCCATCTGCTCCTCGAGGCGCTCGGTGCGGCCGTGGGCGGCGAGCACGCGGGCCGCCGGGCAGAGCCGCCCCACCGTCTCCACCGCCCCGGCCAGCTCCGCCACCTCCGCAGGGCGACGAGGACGTCTCAGGGGAGCTCAGCGGAGGGCATCGGATCCATAGGGCACCTTGGCGACGACCCAGAAGACCTGGCCGCCGCGGGCGAGCTCGAGCTCGAGCGCCGTCCGCGCCTCCTCCTCGTTGAACTGCGCCATCCGCCCCGCCGCTCGCCCCCGCCCGAGGTGCAGGCGGGGGCGGGGCGAGGTAGGCACCTCGCCGACGGCGGTGAGGACGTCGCGGCGGCCGGCCGGGGGCGTCCGGATGAGCGTCACCTCCTGCTTCCCGTACTGCGGCGTCCCCCGTCACTGGGAGAGGCGCGAGGGGGCGGGATGCGGAGGCGGAGGGGCGGGGCGCGCCAGGGCGAAGGTGAGGGTGCGCGGGATGGGCGTCGCGCTCATCGTCAGCACGTCCAGCCCGTGCCGCATCGCCCTGCGCGGTCGTCCGCGTTCAGTGAGAGGGGGCGGGGGAGGAAGGGCAGCGCACTTGAGCTTCTCCTTCTGCTCGACGCTGCGCGAGGCCCCCGACGCCCGATCGGATGAGGTCGGGCGAGGCGGAGTCGGGGCGGGGCTCGGACCCGAAGCGCTGCTCCTCGTCGCAGATGAGGAGCCCGAGGCGCGCGAAGACGACCTGCCGCCGCCCCGGCCCCCCGTCACCCGCCGCCCCCCGCCAGGCACGCCCCCGCCCGGGCCGGCGGGCCGGCGGGCGGGCGGGCGGGCGAGCCTTGTCGGAGAGGATGGAGCTGGTGCCGACCACCACCTGCACCTCCCCGCTAGCCAGGCCCCTGCGCCCCCGCCCCGCTCGAGGGCGGCCCCGGCGGTGCCGGCGGGGGAGTGCGCGCCGGAGGATCTCGGCGCGCTCGCTGCGCTTCTGGTGGCTCGTGAGGAGCGCCACCCGCACCCCGAAGCGCGAGAAGCTGCGGGGAGGTCAGGCCCCGCCGCTGTGTGTCGGCGCGCGGGGGGCGCGCGCCGGTCGACGGCGTCGGGCCCGGCGGCGGCGCCCTCGACGGGGGCCATCTTCTCGAAGTGCTGCCGCGCCAGCACCGTCGTCGGCGCCAGGATCGCCACCTGCCCGGCCCAGGCGGCTCAGAAATGGCCCAGCGGGGCTTGAGGTGCGGGGCGGGGACCTGGCGGCCGGCCTCGACGGCGCGGAAGGCGGCCCGCAGCGCCACCTCCGTCTGGCGCCGGCGGGCGGTGAGGCGGGACTGCAGGGGGCGGCGGGGGCGGGGCGGGGGCGGGCGGGCGCCGGGCGGGACCTTGCCGAAGCCGACGTCGCCGCAGATGAGGCGGTCCATGGGGCGCGCCACCTCGCACATGTCCCCCCGCACGTCCCCGAACGCCCGCTCCTGGCACGGCGTCGGCTCCCACGGGAACGCCTCCTCGAAGGCCCTCTGCCGGGGCCCGTCCGCCGGGCACGGCTCCCGCCGCAGGCTCAGCCGCGCCTGCCCGCCCGCCGCGTCAGAGGCGGGGGGGTGTGCGGCGCGGGGCGCGGGGCGCGGGCGGGCGGACGGCGACGCGGCGGACGATGTCGCGGGCGAGGCGCTCGGCGGCCGCCTGCGCCTGCTTCTTGCGCTTCGTGAAGCCGCCGCCCTTCTTCGCCAGCCGGTCGAGCCGCTCCTTCCGCCCCTGCGCCGCCCTCAGAGGGGGCGGGGCGGGGACAGCGGAGGAGGGGCGATCCACGGGCCTCAATGCCGATGTAGCGTGAGAGGAGGGAGCCCCCGCTGCGCTTCACGCGCTCCGCCGACTCGTAGTGGACGCCTGCGCGCGGGGCTCGCTCGCGCCGACTGGCCGCCCGGGGGCCGCCTGGCGGGAGGTGCGCACCGTCCGCGAACTCGAGCTTGTAGTACGGCTCCTTCTCCGCGTCCGCTGGGGCCCCCTCCGGCCGCCTCCGCACCAGGCCCTCCAGGCGGCCTGCGAATTCGAGTCACGCGCCGCGGCTGAGAACGGCGCGGGGCCGTGGCAGGTCGGGGAAGCGGGAATGCGCGGCGCACAGATTCCAAGCTCGCCGTGGATGAGAAGGTCGCCTATTAGCAGGCGCGACGCCCGCCCGGTCGCCACCTCCTTCGAAATCCGATGCATCGTCTCCTGGAGCTCCCGCAACACCTTCTGGCCCTCGCTGCCGAGCTCCGCCACCTCCCTCGCCGTCTGCAACCGCACTTCGCCTGCCGGGTCGCCGCCCTCGCCCGCCGCCTCCGCATCGCAATTTTCGCTGGGAGCCTCCGCCGCATTTGCAGCCGCCTCCAGCGAAGCCGATCCGTCCGCTGCCGCGCGCAGAGGTGCAACTGATGCATTCTGAGCGATCTGCGCGCGAAGGGAGCCCCTGCAGAATGCGCACCGGGCGCAGGTCGCCTTGCGAGCGGCCTACGGTGCGGGAGCCCGGAAGCGACCTGCCAACGCAGGGCCTGTGGTCTCCCGAAGAATGCCGAAGCGCTTGCGCCCGCGGCGCTTGGCCGCGCCCGCCTCCGGGGCACGCACTGCCGGACAGTCGCTGGCTCGAGCGCCGCGCTGCCTCCCCAGCGCAGGACCGGCGGGGCGGCAAGCGCGGCGCCGCTAAACATTCTGTTGAGGCGGCCTAGCTGCCCACTGCAGCTGTTAGCGCAAGAGCTCGAGAGTCACTCTTGACAGCAGGGGTACGCGGAAGAAATGGCGGGTCCGGGCCCTCCGGGGCCCAGGCAGCCGCCTCTGGACGATCTGCAGCGATCACTGATCGAATTCTGCGAGGACCAATGCCGCGGGGCGCTGGAGCACGCGCTCGAGGCCGCCGACCCGATCAAGCCCTACGGCATCCCCGTGAGGTGCGCGCCGTAAGATCAAGTGACCCAGCGCGGCTCTGAGTGCGCTTTTCTCGGGCCTGCAGCGTGGAGGCCCTGCACGCGCACGACGAGGCGGCCTCACGAACGCTCTTCGCCGAGCCGGAGGCGATGACCGAGCGTCTGCAGCATGCGCTCATGGAGGCGAGCGATGATATGCGGTTGCATACGTTCGTATCTCATCGCTCGCTCCCCGGCGCAGGCCCAGCGCCGGCTGTTCGACGCTGAGACGAAGGACGGGACGAACTCGAAGGCGTGCTTCGACTGGCGCGTGAAGCAACACCTCCGCGTGCGCCTGCGGGACCTCCCGCGCTCGTATGACTGCCACCGGGAGACGGTGAGCGCCGTGCGGTCGCAAGACAAGGGCAGGCTCGTCTGCGTACACGGGACCCTCATGCGCGTGGGCGAGCCGCTCACCGTCGAGTGGCGGCGCGGCTTTCGATGCGAGAAGAAGGAGTGCAACTACCGCTTTGAGGTGCGCGACACGAGCCGTCCCGTCCCCTCTGCGCGCGCTGGCCGGCACGACCGCGCCCCCGGCTGACCTTCCTCACGCGCGTTCGTACACGTGCAGCTGCAGGCAGATCTCGACGTGAACGTGCGCACCACCATGACCGCTCGATCCAGCATGCCTCCTCACGCGGGCGTGCCGGGCGCGCCTGCGCGTGCGCAGAACGAGTTCATCATGCCGGAGGTCTGCCCGTCGCACGCGACGACGAACTGCACGTCGAACAAGTTCAAGCACGACACCGCCGGCCACGTGCAGTACCAGGACGTCCAGGCGCCCATCCCTTCCCGCCCCCTCTCCGCCCCGCGCGCCGGCTCTCGTTCCCCGTCGCTCACGCTGCTCGCGGCCGGCAGGAGGTGCGGTTAATGGACGAGGCGCAGAAGCTGGGCATGGGCAACGTGCCCCGCTCCATGCCCGCCCTCCTCCTCGATGACCTCATCGACTGCGCCAAGGCGAGCGCCGGGAGCCCTACGCCTCCACCCCTGCCGCTTGCTCAGGGCGGCCCGAGGGAGCGCCGCTGACGCGCATCCCCGCTGGCAGCCCGGGGACGACGTGGCCGTCGTGGGTACTGTCCGCCTCCGCTGGCCCTCCTCCCGCGTAAGCTGTACCCCGCCGGAAAGCGGAAGGCGGCCGGCGGCGTTGACCCCTGCCGCGCAGCCGAAGGCGGGGCGGCGGGAGCCCGTGTCGCTCTACATTCTCGCCAGCTCCATCGTCCGCCGCGCCGCCCAGGGCCCCGGCCCCGTGCGCTCGGGCCCCGCTCGGCTCAGGTCCGGTTTGGCGTTGACTTGCTCGGGGGCACAGGAGGACGCGTACACGGGGGATGAGGCGCAGCGCGACTTCGTTCGCTTCTGGCGCCGCCACGCGGAGGAGCCTCTCGCCGGTACCCCCCTCCCTTCCGCTTCCCTCTTTTCCTGGGTCGTCTCAGGGGCGGGGCAGCGAGGAACCACCTCGTGCGCTCGCTCTGCCCTCAGCTGTGCGACATGGAGGTACCCCTCGAGCCGCCTGGGGCGACGCGAGGAAGCGCGAGCAACGCGTGCCCCGCAGCTGGAGAAGCTGGCGGTGCTGCTGACGCTGGCGGGGGGCGTGGAGCGGCGGGGCGAGGGCGGGGCGGTGTCGCGGGGCAGCCCGCACCTCCTCCTCGTGGGGGACCCCGGCACGGGCAAGTCGCAGGTGCGCGCTGGAGAGCCCCGGGGCGAAGACGGGCCTCGCGCGCGGCCAAGGCGGCGCCGCGCTCACGTGGCGCGCGCCGCGCCCCGCGCAGCTGCTGAAGTACGCGGCGCGGCTGGCGGCGCGCGCCGTCTTCACGACGGGCGTCGGCTCCTCCGTCGCCGGCCTCACCGCCGCCGTCGCCCGCGACGAGCGCGGTGCGCCCCGCGGCGGGGAGGGCGCGAGCCGGGCCGCCGACCCCTGCTGGGGCGGGGCGGGCAGGGCGGGCGCACCTGGAGGCGGGGGCGCTGGTGCTGGCCGACGGCGGCCTCTGCTGCATCGACGAGTTCGCCTCCATCCGCCCCGACGCCGAGAAGGCCCGCACGCCCCCGCCCCGCCCCGCCCCAGCCCGGCCCCTCACCGCCCCACAGGCCCTCCTTGAGGCGATGGAGCAGCAGACCATCTCCCTCGCGAAGGCGCGCCGCGCCCCACGGGGGCCCGCGCCGGCCCGCGCCTCACGCGCCGCCCCGCAGGCCGGCATGACGCGCTCCCTGCCCGCCCGCACGTGCGCGCGTCCGACCCGCCCGGAACGGGCCCGGCGCTGGAGGGCGCGGCGCCGAGCGCGGGCCCCGGCAGGTCGATCCTCGCGGCGATGAACCCGCGCGGCACCGGCTGGGACCCCTCCAAGTGGGCCGCCCCCTCCCCAAGCCCCCGCGCACGGCGCCGAGGGGCGGGTGCGGGGTGCAGGAGCGTGGCGGGGAACCTGCGCCTCTCGGGGCCCCTCGTCTCGCGCTTCGACGTCATCCTGGTGCCCCTGGCCCGACCTCCTCTGCCTCTGGCCGCCCACCGCCGCCCGCTGCGCGCGGCAGCTGCTGCGGGACGCGCGGGACCCCGAGCTCGACGCCCGCCGCGCCGCCTTCTCCCTCGCCCAGGCCCCCGCCCCCGCCCCACCCGGCCCCAGGCCGCCCTCATCGTCGAGCGCGGGGGGGCAGAACGCGGCGGGGGACAGCCGGGTGGCGGGGCGGGCCGCGGGCGCGCAGGCGGCAGCGGCGGCGCTCGGGCCGCCCCTCCCCGGGGAGGAGCTCTGGGACGCCCCGCGCCTCCGCGCCTACCTCCAGGTGCCTCGTACCCTCCCCCGCCCCTTTTCCCCTCTCCCGCCCCCGCCTCCGACTGGCCTGCGAGCTTACGGAGGTGCGGGGCGGCCGGGGCGGCAGTTCGCGAGGCGGGCGTGCCGGCCGGCGGTGCTCGAGGGGACCCGGCCTGCGAGCAGGTGCCGGCCGCGCGGCCGCGCCCCTCGCGCTCGGGGCGTGCTGAGCGCGGGCCGGGGGCGGCAGGCGGAGCGGCTGCTGCAGTGGTACTGGCGGCGCGTGCGCGAGAACGAGGCGGTCGTCCCCGGCGGTGCTCGCCCCGCCGGGGCCCCGCGTCCCCCGCCTCCGCTTCCTGAGCCGCCCCCCGGCAGACGAGGCGCGCACGACGCCGCGCCTCCTCGAGTCCCTCCTCCGCCTCGCCGAGGGTCCGCCCCGCCCGCCCCGCCCCGCTGGCGCCTGCGGGGATGGAGCCGAGGCGGGGCGGGCGGGGCGGGGGCAGCGCACGCGCGGCTGCTGCTGCGGCGGCGGGTGCTGGCGAGCGACGCGGCGGTCGCCATCGCCCTCCACGAGCTCGCCCTCCAGTCCGCCGAGGGCCCCGCCCCGCCCCCGTCCGCCCGCTCCCGGCCCCCGCCCGCCTCGAGCGAGCCACGTATCATCTGGACTGACCGGGGGCGGCAGGGGGGACCCCCGGGGGCGCCTACCGGGAGCTGGCGGGCCTCTGCGAGGGGCCCGACGTGGCGCAGCGGCAGCGGCTGCGGACGGTGTGGGGCGCCCTCGCCGGGGGCGACGCGGGGCCGTTCGACGAGGCCGCCGCCAACGCCGCCGAGGCCGAGGGTGTCGACCCCGCCGTCATCGTCCGCCCCCGCGCCCCCCGCCCCGCCCGCCCCGCCCCGCTGCGCCTCAACGGCGGCCCCCGCAGGCCTTCGCCAGCGTGCGCGGCTCGGGCGCCCCGGGGCCAGCATCCTTCGACGACCCCCCGTGGCCCTCGGTGCCCTGCCCCGGCCGCGGATGCCGATACCCCGCCGCCTCTGACCCCGACGGGTTCCGCCCGCAGCGCTTCTTTCGGTGCCGGCCTGACTCGGAAGTCTCCTTCTCCCCCGTCCAACCCTCTTTCCAAGCACCCGCCCCCGGCCCTGACGGCGAGGCGGTCCGGGCGCCGCCTGCGAAGCGGGTCAAGGCGGAGGACGGGGCAGGGGCCGGCGCCGCCTCCGCGCCCGCGCCGCCCGTCGCCCCCTGGGGCCTTCCCGCCCCGTCCAGCCCGCGGAGGGCCCCGGCCTCGCAGCCTCTCCGGCCGCGCCCCCGGGCCCCTGCCCGGCCCCGCGGCCCCGCGCCGGCCCCCGCGGCGGCCCGGGCCGCAGATCCTCCCGCCCACGCTCGGCCCGCCGCGCCATCGGCCTTCCCTTCCGTCCCGCCGAGCCGCCCTTCCCCTCCGCCGGCCTCCGCCGGCCCGGTCCCCGCCCTCCGGCCCTTCGGGGCCCCCGCCAACCCCTTCGCCGCCCCTCCGCCGCCTGCCCCAGGCCCCGCGCCCACCCCGTTCGGCGCCCGGCCCGCCTTGGGGCTCCCGTCCCCCTCGAATCCCTTCGCGCCTCCCCGAGCCTTCCGCGCACCCCCGCCTGCCTTGGGCGCGCCGCCTGCCGCCCCGCCAAATCCCCTCGCCGCTCCTCGCGGCTCCTGGGGAGCGCCGGCCCCCCCCCGGGCCCTTTCCGCCCCCGACCGCTCGGCGGCGCTGGCCCCGCCGAACCCGCTGGCCCCCGCCCACCTTCGGCCGCCCCCACCGCCGCCCCGAACCCCCTCGCCGCCTCCGGGGGGGGTCCCGCCTCCGCGTCGCCCCCTTCCGCCCCCGCCCCCGCCGGCCCCTCTGGCGGGCCCGTCTCCGTCTCCTGGCCGCGGCCGGCGTTCCGTGCACCGTCGATAGATACGTCCCACGCCTCCCCGCGCGCTTTCCCTGCCGCCGTCGCCTCTCCCGCCACCTGCGCCGGGCCGGGGCCTGCCGCGCAGCCCCCTCCCGGCGCCTTGCGATCGGCCGGCATCTGCTCGTCAAGCGCCGCCGCGCCGGACGGTGCCCCACCTGCGGTCGTCAAGAAGGAGCGCAGCGCGCCCCCCTCGCCCTCGCCCTCGCCCTCCCTGGTGGCCCGCGGCGAGCTCGAGGCGGGCAACCCGCCGCCGCCCTTCTCGGCCTCCAGACCTGCATCTGGGCCCCACGGGCAGGAGCCGGGCGAGGACCCCTGGGAGAGCTTCGACTTGGATGCACCGGCCCCGGGCCCGGCGGCAGCCGCGTCGCAGCCGCCCCCCGGCCGCGGGGCGGGCTACCGGCAGGACCCCTTCGCCGCGTTCCGCAGCATGGCCAGGGCTGGCGCCGGCGTCAGCGCCTCCCGCCTCGATCCGGATCCGAATCCCGGCAGCTAGCTACCAGGTACGTATACAAAGCTATAGCTAGAACATGTTCATACTAGCGCTAGGCGCCGCTAGCCTCGCTAGGACGCCGGCGGCAGTGTTGTCGTTATAACGTGACCGTTGTAACTTTTAGTAACGACAGCACGTACGCGTTACTAGGTTATAACGCGTTATAACGAGTCATCATGGCATATTAACGACCCCAGTCAATATGACGGACAGTCGTTATTAACGAGCTTCACCCCCCAAATTAATATAACCACGAGGCATTAACGAGCTTCAGCCTTCAGGCATTAACTGACTCGCGATCGAGCTCAGTGATCATGATCATCAGCGAGGGCCGCGAGGCCTATATATACTGGTATATATACATATATATATAGCTGGAATCCGTACCGTAGTACTAGCACTCCTTCTTCGGCTCCTTACACTCCGTCTTCGGCTCCTTGTGGTTTTTTTTCCGAGGCTCCTTCTCGCTCCGCTCCCCGAGTTCTAGAACTGTGCGCCCTCGCAGCTCGGTTGCTCATAGTTCCTCGCCGCTCTTGCTAGATCGTTCGACCGACCGAGCAGCGCAGAAGCCCCCGCACAAATGGCGACCATCTCGATGCTCGAGACGCTCTTGAATGACCCGGCCTCGCAAACGATGGTCGTTCAGTACATCCAGGCGAACCAGGAGACGCTTGCGGACGGCTTTCCGGCTCTTGCCAGCGTGCGCCCGCGGCCCCTAAGCCTGGAGCCGCACGCCCGGCTTCGGATGCGCCCTGATGTCCGGCGCGCAGATCCTCACTAGCATCACGATCCCCGATGTCCTCGATGAGACCTCGGTGCGCGCAGGATCCTGCTGGTCCCTGGGCGCGTCATCATGAGCTGCCGGGCTGCTGCTGAGCCAGCGGCGCACAGGTGAGCGGTGTGATGGCGGCGGTCTTCGACGCGTACAACGCCCTCTCCGCGGAGGAGCAGGCCGCCGTCCAGAGCGATGTCCAGGTCCGCCTCTTTCCGGTCCCCCGCCCTCGCCCTTGGGAGGCCGCTCGCCCTGAGCTGACCGGCGCCTATTCTCCACGACGGCAGAACGCTCTGGCGCAGCTGAGCTCGCTGGAGCAGGACGACGCCGCCGAGGGCGACGTGCTCGAGTGCGAGTTCGACCTCGACCTGCTCGACTCCGACTTCGCCGCCGACGAGGCCGCCTTCGCCGACGACGCCGCCGCCGACGCCGCCTTCTGATCCCACAAGCTCGCCCCTCCCGCCCCCGCCTTCATTCCTCCCGCATCTTCCCTTTCGATTTCCGCCCGAGCGGATTGTCCTAATTTATACGTATATACTCTTGGTTCTGCGGTGTGCGGCACAGTGCGGGTGGGCCGCCGGGCGGCACGCGGCTGTCGGTGGCCCAGAGAGGCGGGATGGGGAAGCCAATTGCATGCCGCATGCGCAGTGCGGCCGCCTGTCGTGTCATGACCATGCAACGCCGACAGGGACAGCGACACTGAGGCCTGGCGAATGGGGCGGGGGGGCAGGGCGGGGGGCGGGCCCCTCAGAAGATGATGACGGAGCGGATGCCCTTCCTGCCGCCCGGCGCCCCCCGCGTGAGCCCGGGGCGCGGGGGGCGGGGGGGCGGCAGTGCGGAGGGGAGCGGGGCGCACCCCTCCTCCATGCGGTGGAAGGCCTCGTTGACCTTCTCCAGCGGGAACGTCGCTGCGCGCGCGCTCAGCACGAGGCGCCCAGCCGCCGCACGCAGAGGGCTCTGCCTAGACCGCCACCACGCGCCCGCCCCGCCAGGGGATTTCTAGTGCTCTCATTGTTTTGCGCCATTCCCTTCGTATCTTCCTATGGTCTTTCATGCGTGGAGTTCGCTTCTCCGCTTGGGTCTCGAGAGGGCCTGGGCTGGGGCGGCGCACCGTCGACGAACTCGTCGACCTTGATCTTGCCCTCCATGTACTGCTGCACGTACCCCGCCAGCTGCGAGCGGCCCTTCACGCCCCCGAACGCCGAGCCGCGCCACACGCGCCCCGTCACCAGCTGAGGACGGTGGGTGCTCAGAGAGGAGAGGGGGAGACGAGACGGGGGGGGAGAGCGCCTGGAAGGGCCGCGTGCTGATCTCCTCGCCGGCGCCGGCGACGCCGATGATGCAGGACTCGCCCCAGCCCTTGTGGCACGCCTCCAGCGCCGCTGCGCCCCGCACCCTGAATGAGCACGGCCGCTCGAGGGCGGCGCGGGGCGGGGCGCGCACCGCGCATGGTGGCGACGTTGCCGATGCACTCGAAGGTGTAGTCTGCGGGCGGTGTCACGCGCGGGGGGCGCCGGTGGCAGGCGCCTTGAACGCACCGAGGCCGCCGTCCGTCATGTCGACCAGAACCTGTCGCGCCGTGCCGGCGTGTCGGGAAGGGGAAGGGGGGCCGGGGCGGGGGGCGGGGGGCGGGGCGGGGGCGGGGCGGGCCTGCTGGATGGGCTTCTCGTGCTCCTTCGGGTTGACGAGCTCCGTGCAGCCCATCTTCCTCGCCAGCTCGAACTTGGCCGGGTTCACGTCCACCCCGATGATCCGCCCTGCCCCCGCCAGCACCGCCCCCTGCCCGTACACTCGTTCCCGCGCGGAAGGAGGGGGGGGGGGGGGGGGGGGGGGGAGGGGGGGGAATGAAGGGGGGGTACCGCGGACCTGGACGACGCCGAGGCCGACGCCCCCGAGGCCGAAGACGGCGACGCTCGAGCCCTTGGTGACCTGCACCCCCACGTTCAGGCCGGGAGGGGCTGGGCGGTGGCGGGGGGGGACAGCAAGGGCCTTGGATGTGTTGAGCGCGGCGCCCATGCCCGTCGTGATGCCACAGCCTGCGGTACGTGCGGGTTTTTTTTGGGGAGGGGGTCGGAGTTCGGGATGGGTACGGTCGCACCGAGGAGGCAGACCTTGTCCATCGGAGCGGCCTCGGGGATCTTGGCGACGCTGATCTCGGGCATGACCTGGTGTGCGGGATCGGAGGGGGTACACAGGAAAGCGGCGTCCGCGCTTCCGCCTTGAGCTTACGGTGTACTCGGAGAAGGTCGAGGTACCCTGTCGGGACGAGATGAGAGAAGGCAGGGGGCAGGTGGGGTGGGGGGGGGCAAAGGGGTACCATGTAGTGGAAGATGGTCTCGCCCTTGAGCGACTTGAAGCGGGAGGTGCCGTCGGGCATCAGGCCCTGCAAACCGGGGGGTGCGCGGTCAGCTAGGCCCTCGCGCGCCCCTCGATCTTCGCTCAGCGGCTCCGCGGCGCGCGCCTTGCCCTGCGTGATGCGGATCGCCTGGCAAAGGTTCGTCTTGCCTGACGTGCAGAATTTACATTGTTTGCACTGACCGCGTCCCGCGCATCAGGAAGGACCGGCGGGCGGCGGAGGGGCCGGGGGCACCTCCGGGATGTACAGGGGGATCACGTGGTCGCCGGGCTTGACGCTCGTCACGCCAGCGCCGACCTGCGCGAGGCCGGCCGGGCCTGAGCGGGCAGCCCGCCCGCCCAAACGCCCCTGTCAGCGGACCGACTCGACGATGCCGGCGCCCTCGTGGCCGAGGATGCACGGGAAGATGCCCTCCGGGTCTTTGCCGCTCAGCGTATAGTCTGCCGACGGGGCGCGCTACGGTCAGCTGCTGAGCGGCGGCGCGCTGGGCGCTTCGTGTGGGACTTGATTACGATCAGTGTGGCATACTCCAGTGGCTTTCACGTGGACTCGCACCTCGCCGGGCCCTGTGCATCGCGGTAAAGCGACCATCAGTTCTAATCTTACGTCCAAACGCGGCAGAGTACATCATGCGATCCTATGTGCAATTGTCACGGCGACGCGTCGTGGTTAGGCGCAGCGAGCGCTGCTGTGTGACTATAGGCATAAAGGCATAATTACCAGGCGGAGCGACTTCGATCTGTACGGTAGGCGTGAGCGCCGCGCGCGGAGCAGGAGCGTCGGCGCGCGCGGACCTGCTCGATCGCCAAAGGCTTGCCGGCGGCCCAAGCGACTGCAGCACGGCACACGATGGGCTTCCCGGCTGTCGACATGAATTCGGCGGTTCGGCGTTGCAGATACTCGTACCCCGCGGCCGATGGCTAGTTTTCGCGCCGACGGCGACCCCGTGCGACGGCGCCGGCACGGCGATCAGATCGGCCCTGCTGGCTTCGGCTCTGTGCTTGCAGGGCGCCGGCTCTTGCCGTTGAGCGGGTCGAATTCGCAGCAGCGACCACGCGGGAGAAGAAGCCTGGCGAATGCAGCAACTTAGAAGCGTCTCATAGGCCGTGTCTGTTCAGTGCACAGCAGGGCGCTAGACTTCTTGCGACCCGAGGCGAAACGTGAATTCGAAACGCATGAAGCCGACGTCGTCCTCGACGCAAGTCGACACCTAGGCCAAACCACACACGCAATCGGACGACATGGGCAAGTACGAGAACATTCTAGATACGATTGGAGACACCCCGCATGTGCGCGCTCAGCCTAGTGCTGCGTTGAAGCTGCGCTTGCGCGCCCCAGCTGCAGATTCTGACGTTCTGCGTGCGCAGGTCAGGATTAACCGGCTGTATGGAGATCGCCACCAAGTCTACATTAAGCTCGAGAAGTGCGCGCGATGACCGGCCGTCGGGCCGCTCGCTCACAAGCCTGCAGGACGAACCCGGGCTCGTCCATCAAGGACCGCATCGCGCTCAGCATGATCGAGGATGCGGAGAAGCGCGGCGTTCTCATCCCCGGCGTCTCCGAAATCATTGAGCCGACCTCCGGTGCGACCCGGCGAGCGCCCCGCCCGCGCGCGGGGCGGCCTCTGACCTGAGGCCGTCTCCGGCGCGCAGGCAACACCGGCATTGGTGAGGCGCCGGCGGGCGGGCGGCGGCCGGCGGCGCGGGGCGGCTGACGGCGTGAGCACGCAGGCCTGGCGCTGGTGGCGGCGGTGAAGCGCTACCCGCTGACGCTGGTGATGCCGGAGTCGATGTCGATCGAGCGGCGGCGGATCATGGTCGCGTACGGCGCCAAGCTCGAGCTGACGCCCCGCGAGAAGGGCATGCCGGGCGCCATCGCCCGCGCCAAGGAGCTGGTGCCGCGGGCCCCGCTCGGGCCGGCGGGGGCGCGCGGGCCGGCGGGGCTGACGGGGGGCGGGCAGCACGCGGAGAAGGCGAACTCGTTCATGCCGCAGCAGTTCGACAACCCGGCGAACGTGGCGGTGCACGTGACGACGACGGCGGAGGAGATCGCCCGCGACTTCCCCGAGGGCGTCGACTACCTCATCACCGGCGTCGGCACCGGTCCGCCCCGCGCCCCGCCCCGCCCCGCCCCGCCGCCGCCGACCCTCGAGCTGGGACGGGGCGCAGGCGGCCACATCTCGGGCTGCGCCAAGGCCCTCAAGCAGAAGTTCCCGCACATCAAAGTCTTCGCCGTCGAGCCGGCCGCCTCGCCCGTCCTCTCCGGCGGTGCGCGGGGGCCGCCGGGGCGGGTCCCGGGGCGGGGCGCGGGCTGAGGCGGGGCGGGGCGGGGCGGGGCGCAGGGAAGCCCGGGCCGCACCCGATCCAGGGGATCGGGGCGGGCTTCATCCCGCAGAACTGCCACACGGATCTGCTCGACGGGGCGATCCAGGTGACCAAGGAGGAGGCCTTCGAGTACGCCATCCGCGCCGCCAAGGAGGAGGGCATGTTCGTCGGCATCTCCTCGGGGGCCTCCCTCGCCGCCGTCGCCAAGAAGCTCCCCGAGATCCCCGCCGGCGCCACCGTCCTCACCTTCTGCTACGACACCGGCGAGCGCTACCTCTCCGTCGACGGCCTCTTCATCGCCGGCGACTCGGACACCCGCGCCCCCGCGAAACCTGCCCCGGCGCCAGGAGCGGCGGCGGCGGCGGCGCGCGCCCAGGCGGCCCCCTCCGACGCGCTCTCCAGCGCTAGCGCCGCCAGGGCCGGCACCGCGCGATAGCTTCACCATATGGTGTAGCATTACTAAGTTATTGATCGCCTACCTACGTATACCTACCGCAGTCTCGGATCATGATCATGTCATGATGATCATGATCGTATTACGTGTAAGCATCAGTTGGCACGCCGTGCACGTTGTACTACGGTACCGTACGTCGCGGCGCTAGAACGTTGACATCCCTGGCCGCAGTTTTTCAAGTTTTCCGAACTTCGGAATGCACCGCGCCAACTTGCAAGTGCCATGCCATGATGACTGGCAGCTGCATGCCTAGGTGCCGCGGCCGCAGTGCGATATCGATCTGGCGATATCGATCTAATACTATTCAATGATTACAGCCGCGGGCCAGGGCCCCCCGCCGGGAGGGGCCGGCCCGCGGCGGAGGGGCAACACCCGGGACTCGGATGCCGCAGTGCACGCATCATGGCATATGTGCATGGATCGACTCGCCGATCGGCGAATCCAGTGTAAAGAAACTTGAAATAACTAGTAAACTCCGAGGCGGCGCGGGGCTATCTCGATCGCGAGCTCGCGCGATCGGAACTCCAGATCCGAATTCGAATTCGAAGATGTAGAATTTCAAGTTTCACGTTTCAAGTTTGTCATGATCAATTGCAAGTTGAAATTGATCATGAAAGTTTTAACTTTAGTAGTATGTGCCACGGTCCGTATAACGGTGCTTCGATAGACTGTCCATAGCTTACTAAGTTAGTATACGTAGCTAGTACTATACTGGAGCTGAGGCCTTAGGGCCGAGGGTAAGAGATCTAGACGAGCAACCGGACTGAGCCTCGGAGCATCATGGCATGAGCGCATGCGCAGCCTCAGCTGCAGGGTCTCACGGTCTATTAAATCATAAAATTTCGATCGACTGTCGAATATCGACCGCCAGACCGTCGGACCACACGCCGGCGCGGCAGGGTGGCCCGGGGCCACGGCATTGCGTCGACTCGCCGGCCGGCGGCGCCAAGAGTCGGCGAGTCAAACTAAGTTAAATGCATCTGCCCTACTCTTTCGAACTCACAACGGATCGAACTAGATCTAGATCTGCACTGCCGGACCAGAAAGGAATCTCAATATTGAATTCATCAACGAAGCATCGATGTAAGACAGGACGCTCAGATTCGACTCTGGCGTAAACGAAGGCTATTGAATCTCGAACCAGAAACTCAATCCTGACTCTAACGGTGGTGGTACACGTGCGAATCGCTGCGGAGGCGGCTTGAAAGAAGAAGCAAATTCAAGGGGTGCGACGGCGAGACTGGCCTAGGGTGCGGCGCAGGGCCGGGGGCTGGCCGGCGCCGGTCATATGCAGGCGCCGAGGAAATTGGAGTAGGGGGAGTCTGCGATGAGGGAGGCGAGGCTCTGCGCCTCGTCCGGGACGGGGAAGGGGGAGAGGGGGTCGAGGCCCAGCTCAGCGGCGTCCCGCTGCTCCGAGGACGGCCCCGCCAGCGACACCCCCGCGGGCACCTCCGGCCGCGCGCCCCGGGCCGGGAGCGGCGCGGGCCCCTCGGCGGCGCTGCCGGCGGGGCTGAGGAGCGGGGCGGGGCCCTCCGGGGAGGTGGCGGGCCCGCCGGGGGGCCCGGGCCCGAGCTCGTCGTTGGAGCCGCTCCGCTTGGAGGAGGTGACGCGGTACTTCTTCCGCGGCCGCTCGCGGGGCGCGTTCGGGTCCGGGGGCGCGTAGCCGGGGATCTGGTCCTCCCGCGTCACGCACCGCAGCGGGGCGATGAAGCCGAGGAGCTCGGCGTCCCCGTCCGGCCGCCGCCCCACCGCCGCGATCGCGTACAGCGACCGCCCGAAGCCGCCCTTGCGCCGGAAGACGAGCCCCGGGGCCTGCGGCGGCGTCGGAGGGGGCAGGGCGGGGCGGGGCGGGGGCGGGGCACCTGGAGGACGGGCTGGGCGCCCTCCTCGAGGAGCATGGGCCCGCCCTTGGCCTGCGCCTCGACGCGGACCTTGCGCGCCGCCGTCTCCACCCGCGCCTTCGTGATCGACACGATCGGCTCCCCGTCCACCGCCTCCCCGCCTGCCGCCCACGGCGCGTCGGGGGCGCAAGGACGCGCGGCGACCCGCTCGCCCCGTGAACGGCGGGGCAGCGCGCACTGTCGGCGGCGACGAGGACGGGGTAGACCTCGGCGATGCCGTCGGCCGGCGTGACCCGCAGCGCGTGCTTCTTGCTCGTGTTCACGTAGTAGACCTCGACTCCGCCCTCCCGCACCTGCCGCCTGCGTCAGACAAAGGTCCCCCCCCCCGCCCGCCCGCGCCCCCGCGCCCCCGCGCCCCCGCGCGCCGGCGCACCGTGGGCGCGATGTCAAAGGTGAAGTCGCGGTGCAGCTCGACGCTGCGCGGGCCGCACGTCGCCACGGGGCCCACCGCCCCCGCCCGCATCCGCGTGTACGACGCCTGCGGCGCCCCCCGCGCTCGCTGCGCTGGCTGGCAAAGCGCGGGGCGCGGGGGCGCACGACGGGGTCGAAGTGCACTTCGATGGAGCGGAGAGAGGCCACGAGGCGGGAGTGGAGCGAGCCGGCCGGCGTCTGCTCCACGATGGCCGCCGCCGGGGCGGCCCCCGGCTGTGAGCCGCTGCGCGCGCCCCGCCCGGGCCCCGACTGCTTCGGGCTCGGGGATGGCATGCCGGAGGCGGCGCCCTGCAGGCTGGAGCTCGCGGGCGATGGCGAGGCCGCGGCGCGCGGGGCGCTCTCCGCCTTCACGGCGAGCCCGCCCGCCAGCGGCGTCTCCGGCTGGCGCGGCGCGGAGGAAGGGCCCTGCCCTCCTATGTTCAGGGAGAGGAGCCCGTCGAGGCTGATCGGCAGCACGGGGCTCGTCGCCTCGTCCCGCATCGCCGCCGCCGCCTGCTGCTGCTGCTGCTGCTCCTGCTGCTCCTCTCGTTCTTGTTGTAATTGATGCTGTTGCGACGAACAGGCGAATGACGACCCGGACTGCGCCTGTTGCGCCTGCAGCGCTGCGGACGGCGTTCTCCTTATCCTTATCGGGTGGACGACCCTGCTGCCGCCCAGGAAGTCTGCGCCGAGGGCGGGCCCGTCGGGCGGCGCGCTGTGCTGCATCTCGGCCAGCGACCTTCGCCTTCTCCTCGGCGACTCCGGCAGCGATTTCTGAGAGAAGCTGACGTGCTGCAGGCCAGGAGTGCACTGCGACGCGTCAACGGAGCATTTCGAGGCACCATACGCCGCGCGCACGCGAATGGCGGCCTGCTGAAGTAATGGCGGATCTTCAAAATTGTAGGGGAGGATGATCAGGTCGCTGGGGGGCTGGCGGGGCGGATCGGCGAAAAGGCTCCCGGTTGCGTCAGAACACGAACAGACGCACGTCGAAAACAAAGCCGCCGCTTAGGTCCTGCGACAGGTCGGGAAGCATCGATACTGCCTCCTCAGGCGACATCAATCTGTGCACGCGCAGGCGGTCAGCGCGAGCGCTGGCGCGCGGCTCCTCGCTTACATGTCGTAGCACAGTTCGCCTTCAGCGGCCGGATCCTCGAAGTTGAAAGGAGGGAAGTCTTCAAAATGATCGGCGGCGGAGGGGTCGATAGGAACCGACGCTGACGTGAACGGCACCGGCGGCGGCCCGCCATCCCAGCAGCCCGCCATCGCTGCAGGCGCGTGCGGATGAGGCCAAGAGATGCTACGATCCAGATCACGATATCTCAAAGTCCAGCCGCGCGACCCTGACCGCTCGGAAACAGACCGACACTCAGAAGGAACGCTGCGAAGGGCGCGCCAGCTGCGCTGATCTGATATGAAACCCTATACGCCTCGGGCGGGTCAACCCGATATGCTGGGCGAGCCTTCTTGCAATTGACAGCAGCCTGGTTCGACAGCGTGTGTACCCCTCTGGCGGCGGTTAAACAGTTCGGGCCCGGCCCGGCGCGGCGTGCGGCTACGCTGGCAATATATAGAGCGGGCGGCGCGGCGTGCCTGACTTTCTCGAGGA
Organism: Cyanophora paradoxa; assembly: GCA_004431415.1. Classification (NCBI taxonomy): domain Eukaryota; class Glaucocystophyceae; order Cyanophorales; family Cyanophoraceae; genus Cyanophora; species Cyanophora paradoxa. The sequence continues at coordinate 114,245 of QPMI01000615.1, read as the reverse complement.
ATGACGAGCACGCGAGCCGCGGCTCGAGGTCGGAGCCCCAAACGCCATACGCCTCGCGAGCGGGGCTAGTTGCGGCAAGAAAAGATCCGATCGATATTAGTTCATGTAAACCCTAACATAACCTCGACTAGCCTAAACTGTAGCCTCTAAAAGAAACGAAGAAAAGTAGCGCTAGCGCGCTATAGCTCGAAATTGGCCCGAGGGCAGGGCTTGCCCGACCGCTAGCGCTGGCGAAACAAACCGCTGGCTGAGAAGCATCAGTTGTCGGGCGCCTGCTAAGGAGGTGAGTCCGAGTTTGCCAAGGCAAAACCAAGCGGCGCACCGACTGGCCGTCAATGGACTTGCGGAGGGGCTGTGACTGGCTGCGGTCGAGCGCTAGCCCGCCCCCGCCGCGCTGCGAGCTGCTACCAGCTTGTATGCTTTTGCGCGACGGGCTTCTGGCGAGCGAAGCGCCGGCATCCGCCTCCTCCCACGGTGGGATGATCTGGCCCTGCCGGCACTTGTTAGAGGGCAGGGAGGCCGGCGCGAAAAGGAGCCCATAAAGAGGACTGCAAAGGAAGATACTGCTTCGCAGGAGACAGGGCGCACCCTAGCCTCGTAGATGCACTCCAGAGCATCCTTGCGAAGCCACCTCTCGAAACGCTCGTCGATCTTCTTCATGAATAGATCCCGCTCGGTGTTGCCACCCGCATCGGCAGCCTCCTCCCGTTCCTCGTCCGCGGGGGGAGGCGCGCTGGGGCCCGCGTTGGCGCCGGGTCGTTCTCGGGAGCTGTCCTTCCGATCCGCAACTGCCTGGGCCGCCAGCTCGCGCGCGGCCTCTAGCTTTTGGCGTTGCGCTGCGTGAATGTTGGGGGCATGCGTCGTCGCAAAGGATCCCTCCCTGCGGGAGGCGGCGTTGGACTCCGAACAGGCCGGGTGCAGCATGGGGACGCGTACCGGGACCGCGGTGCGGGAGTCAGGGGCTCTACAGCGAGCATTCCGGACTCGAAAGAAGGTTTTCTAGAGAGGGGTTTGCTCTGAATCTTCGACTCGTGCTCGGTGTCGGCCTTGTTGGGATCGGGCGGGTCGAGACCCGGGCTAACGCGCCCGCGGCGCCCGCTGCCCTGGGCGGCTGGAGACTGCTGGGCGAGGTTGCTAGATGGACCAGCCCGCGCTTCCTCTTTCCGCCGCGACTCCGGATCATTTCGCCGCGCCGGTGATGGCCCTTGTGGATCTACCGGGGGCGCGCCGAAGCATGGAAACACGCGCAGGCCTGAGAGAGCAGTCAATTGGAGAAGAGGCCGCCCTCACCAGCCGTCGATACACCCGAAGCAGCATAAATAGCGCGGGCGCGGCATCCCGCGGCACTATTATGCTGCTTCGGGTGTATTATGCAGGAGGCCTTGCGCACCAGACGAGCCTCCGCCCATGCTGGCGCGCGGGTCACTTTGCCGGCTGCACGATTGCTAGTTCAATGCCAGATACTTCGGACGTGCTCTTCAGGCGAGTTCAAACCACCGGGCCTGCTGACGGCGTTTGATGCCGGTGTGGGTCCGCGCTTTTTGTGGTAGCAGTTGCACGTTGTACCCCCAAGCTCTCAACACAGTGACAGCAGAGGAGGATGGCGGGCGCCACTCGCGGCCTGGTCGAGGTCAAGGAAGTGTCGCGGAACGTGTGTTGCTTGATTTACGACGGACCCAACCAAGCTTCGCTCACACTTCGCAGGGCTTCTACTTGGCCCGCGTCCTCGACGTGCGGGCGTCAGATGGCGCCGTCCAGGTCTTTTTTGAGGGATTCCCTGCGAGCCACCACGAAGACGTCGCGGGCCAGGTTCGTCGCCATGCCAGTGTACGTCGTCCGTGAAGCCTCGAATGGCTGAACCCGCTGCAGGCTCACGGCCCGACTGGCCCGCTTTCGAGCTCGCACATCGAGTACGCTCCTCTGGAACGCGTCAGGCGCGTTCCGCCCGAGGCCGTCGGGTTCGTCCCGCAGCCGGGAACGCCTGTGGAGGTGCGTAGCGTGCTTCGGTAGTTCGTTCAAGCGCCAGGCAAACGGCTGTGTGCAGGTGCGAACACGGATCAACCACGACGAGCCTTTCAGCTACTGTACGCCCATGCCTCTCCAGCATTCCGCCGCACGTCCGATCGTTCATTGCAGGGGAGGCGACGGTCGTCAGCATGAAGGGCTCCTTCGCCGTCATCCGGTCCGTGGTCCAGCTCGCCATTGCCTTCACGGCTGTGCGAACACAAGCGCAGGTACCTCGGGGAAGGGGAGGACTCGTTCGAGGAGGTTCGCGTGGGCGGCGAGAGAGCGCGAGCGCGCGTCGCGCGTACGCGTACGTTTTCGCCGAGGGCGCTTCGCAGATCGTGGAGCTGGACGCGGTCCGCCCGAGCTACCGCGGGACGGCCGTCGTTTCCATGCCGCGGCTCGTCCGCGCCGAGTTCCCGATCGAGCGCCAGTATGCGGAGGCGTTCCTGAGCGCCATTGGCTGCCGCATATCCGTCGTCAACGGCATCGAGACGTGCGGCCCGCCGCGCGCCCGCGCCGGTGGCCTCCCCGACCGGGCGCCGGCGCACAGCGTCTGGAGCACGGACGTCGACGCGGAGCTCGGCGAGCGCACCGGCGTCATGTGCGCCGCGCTGCGCGGGGCCGGCGGCCGCCGCCCCCGCCGACTCGCCGCGCAGGCGCGTCTGGGTGGAGTCGGAGCAGGCGCAGGGCGGGAAGAAGCAGGCGCAGGGGCAGCCGCGCCTCAAGCTTTGCGTCGTCGGCGCCGAGCGTGCCGTCGAGCGCTGCCGCCTCCTCGTGCGCCCTCCCCCGCCGGCCGGCCGGCGCGCCCCACGGCGGCCACCGCCGCTCAGCGCCCCTCGCGCAGGCGGACTCGTACGTGCGGCAGAAGCACACGTGCGCTCTCCGCCGGCCTTGCCGCATCTCGCCTGCTGCCGCACGCGCCCACGCTGCGCCCTCGCGGCCGCGCAGTGCGTACGTGATCTCGAAGGAGAAGAGCGCGCTGGCGGAGAAGCTGGCGGCGGAGCTGGAGCGGAAGAACGTGCGCGCCGCCGCCGCCAGCATTGCGGCCGTCGCCCCCGCGCACGCCGCCGCCGCCGCCGTCGACGGCAAGGTCCACCTCTGCTTCACGGTGCTCCGCCCTCGTCTCGCCCCCTTGCCGCCTCTTCGCCCCTGGCCGCCACTCACGCGGGGGAAGGTGGAGCGGGACCTGATCGGGACCACGATCGGGGCGCGGGGCGCGAACCTGCGGAAGGCGCAGGCGGTGGCGGGCGTGGAGCGGATCGACATCGAGGACGACGGGTCCGTGTACGTGACGGGGGCGAGCGAGGAGGCCGTGCAGCAGGCCCGCCGCCTCCTCGAGGTCGTCCGCATCCGCTTCGCCGTCCCCTCGAGCCTCGTCGGCCGCATCGTCGGCGCCAAGGGCGCCAACATCCAGTCCATCAAGGAGAAGAGTGCGCCCGCGCTCCCCGCCCCGCCCCCGCCCGCTCGCTCGCCCCGCGCCTCGGAGACTGGTCCGACCCGGGAGCGCAGGCGGCGTCTACCGCATCGACTTCGTGGATTCGCGGAGCAGGGCCGGCGGCGCGGCGCGGGGCGGGCGGGGCGGGGCCCGCGGGCGGGGGCGGGGGCGGGGCGGGGTGGCGGGGGACGCCGGGCGGCGCCGGGCGGGGGCCGACGAGGAGGAGGCGGACTTCGACGACGACGCCTCCGACCACGGCGCCGGTGCCCCCCCCCCGTCCTCCCGCGCCCGGGGCCCCCTCCCGCCCACGCCTCCCTCGGGCCGCGCAGAGGCGATGCCGACGGCCGACGAGGAGCTCGCCAGCGCGCACCCGGACTCCTCCATCGTCCACATCGTCGGGCCCGTCGACGTGCGCGCCGCCGCCCCGCCCGCCCCGCCCCGCTCTGCCCTCGGGCTGACGCGCGGGGGCCGCAGGCGGCGGAGGGCTGCCGCATGCTCATCGAGCAGCAGCTCGACTTCCTCCCCGCCCTCGAGAAGGAGATCGAAGAGCGCAACGAGCTGGTGCCCCTGCACCCTCCGCCCCGCCCCCTCCCCCCCGCCCACGCCTTGCCCCAGAACCGGCGCCTCTCCGCGATGACCCACGGCGCCCGCGGCGGCGTCATGTTCCGCTCCACGGGCCGCGGCGGCGCTATCGGCGCCCCGCCGGGCTACCCTCCCCGCGGCGGCGCCCGCGGCGGCCGCGGCGCCTTCGCCCGCGGAGGCTTCAGAGGAGGCTTCAGCTCCGGCCGCCCCGCCTCGGCCCCGGCCCCGGCCCCCGCGGCTGCTCCCGCCCCGCCCCCGCCCCCGCCCCCGCCCCCGCCCAGCGGCGGCCGCACCCGCGGCCACCGGCCCGCTCCCGCCCCGCCCGCCCCGCAACCGCAACAAGGGCAGCGCGGTGGCGGCGGCGGGCGCTGCGGCCCCGCGGCTGCGTCGGACGCGCCGGCTGCAGATGGGCAGGCCCGAGGGCTCGTGCCCCTCGTGACCCCCGGCACCGCCGCTGCGGCGGCCCCCGTGCCGGCAGCCGCTGCGAAGAAGCCGCGCCCCTTCCGCCCCGCCGGCTCGGCGCCACCCGCCCGCAAGTCCCCGCCCTCCGCCCCCGCCGCGGCCAAGGCTGCTGCCCCCGTCGGCGAGGGGCAGAGTGCGTAGCTAGGCCCAAGCCCCGCCAGCCCTTTCCCAGCGCAGCGACAGACAGACGCCGATAGACCAGACCGCTTGTTGAGCGCGTATGCATCAGGCCGGTGCTTTTGGCAGAGGGACGGCGAGCCTGGCGATGACGGGGTTGTAGAGGAAGCGTGGGAGCCAGCGCTGCGCGCGCATGATGACCGCCTCGAAGAGCCAGGGGAAGCCTGCGGCCCCGGGCCCCCTCCGTCACCTCCACATCTAGGCCTGGGATGGCGCCCGGGGCCGGGCGCGCCGTGGTGCTCCTTGCGGGCCTCGATGGCAGAGATGACCTCCTGCGCCGCCTGCGTGGGGGTTTGCATCAGCACACGACAACGACTCTCATGAGTTTCACCTGCTCCGCCGCCATCTCCATCGGCTGCCGCAGTGCGCGCCGGTCAGAGCGTGCGGCGGCTTGACCCTAGACGAGAGAGGGGGCGGGGCGAGCCTTTACGTTTCCGAGGTCCTTCGTCGCTGGGCTCTCGAAGAAGCCCTGCGGGGCAGTCAGTGGGCGGCAGTTCGGGCAGCATGGAATGGAGAGGAGGCGGGGGCCGCCTCGGGGCCGGCCCGTCGTCAGCGCCCGGCCCGGCCATCGCCGGGGGCGCACGGGGCAGACGTCGGAGACGAGGACGCCGGTGCCGCGGCACTCGATGGCGAGCGTCTCGAGGAAGTAGGAGAGGGCGCTCTTGGAGGCGCCGTACACCGAGGCCCCGGGCAGGGCGCGGTAGCCGGCCAGCGACGAGATGCCCACGATGGCGCCCCGCCCCGCCGCCAGCATCGGCTTGAGGACGGCCTGCGCGGCGAAGATGGCCCCCAGCAGGTTCGTCCTCACGACGCGCTCGGCAAGCGCCGCGTCCACATCGGCCGTCGCGAGGCCCCGCTGGTTGATGCCCGCCGCCACGATCAGCACGTCGATCGCTGCGGGCGCCGCGGCGCGCGCCAGCATGCAGCCGGGCGCGCGCTTGTTCTCAGCGTTGCGCGAGAGCAACCGGTCGGCGATGCGAGGACGCACCTCCGCCTTCGCTGCGGACCTGTGCGCGATCAGAAGAGATACGAGAGGTGACGAGTGCCGCAGCGCAGGGGGGAGGGGGGGGGGGGGGGGGGGGGGGGGGGGGGGGGGCACGCACTCGCTCTGCAGTGGCGAAGACTCGCTCCGCGTCGCCAACGTCGAGCGGGAAGACTCGCACTGGTTGCGAGCTCTGGCTGGACGATTGCAGCTCTTTAGAAAGCGCCTCCAAAAGATCACCGCGCCGCGCACCTGCGATTAGCGCCGGACACTTAGTCGGCGCCGGCGCCGCGCGGCGGCTCGGCGGCAATCGGCACACTTAGACTGAGAGTGCAGCCGCGCTTGTGCAATAATCGCGCTAGCTGCGCGACGGGGTTAAGCGCTCGGACGCGCGCGTGCGTTTGATGCCGCTCGCGCTCGGTGTCCGACGGTCGCCGGCCGCAACGGACCTCTTCGCCCAAGCCGCTGGACGCCCCTACGATCCACACATGCACTTGGCTTAGCCGCATGAGCTGTTTGGGCAAAAAAGCAGGAGGTTCTTACAGCCGCAGATAGGCGGTACCCAGGCCGGTGCCATGGCCGCAGCACCGGGTCCGAATTCCGCCGTGATAATAGGGATGTTCGTGCTTGCTATAGCGTGTGCGGTGACGCCATCATCGGTCTTGGCGCGCAATCGCCTTCGTCCCGTACAAAACTACGCTGACCCGCGCACCAGATCGGGCTCTTGTTTGAGCATGGCCCCGACGCGTACAAAAACTCGCGGGTCCGTAGCTTGCCTGCGCGCTCAAACCAGAAAACTGATCAATCGGCCCGCGCGCGCGCGCGGCCGTTTCCGATCGCTTGTGCAGACGGCGCTGATGATCTTGCAAGTGCGAACCAATCTTAGCAGGCCCGCGGGCAATAGCTTCATGGGGCTCGGGGGGCCGCAGATGCTGCCCTATTGCTTGTCTGGAACAATCCTCGTCTCGCTGGTCGGGTACTTGGTCCGCTACTCACTGAGTCAATCCAGCGGCGCTCAGATTTATAGCTAGCTATAGACCGACTCCCGCCGCACGCGCAGGTCTACACGCTGCCTCCAGCTTCGCCTCCGGCGCCGCCCGCGGCCGCGAAGTCGCAGGAGGCCAAGAAGGAGAGGTAACAGGCGCGCGCGCATCCAGTACGCATCGCGGTGGCCTCGGCGAGGCCGGGGCCGCCCAAACTCGCCGGCGCCGGGCTAGCGCCTGGACATCACGTCGTGCCCTCTCTCAGAACTGGCTGCGCATGCTTTAATTTCGAGTCTGGCTAGCTATAGTGTCTCAGCGCAAGGTCAGGGGTGTTGTTCGCTTGAATATGGATTTACCGTTCGTGAGACTCCCCCTCGACTCGGCGAGGGACTGTCCCTGGCCCTCTGCCCTCTGGACCGACTACATGCGGAGCCTCGTGCGGGCCCTCTAGCGCCCCGCGCGCCCCGCCCCGCCGGCGGCGGAGCAATGCTGGCCAATTTGACCGTGTCCAACGGTCTGCCAATTGGACAGCTGCTCAGATCTACAGGCGGACTTCGCAGTACCGCAGGGTCCCAAAGGGAGGGAGCGGGGGGAAGAGGGAGGACGAAGGGGGCAGTGGCGGGAGCGGAGACGCGGAGATCGGGGGCGGCGGGCGGGAGGATCGGAGGGGCGGCGCCCGGCGCGGGAAACGAGGGGCGCGGAGCTGGATCATTGGACCTCGGAGAGGTAATCTTTGACCTCGGCGGGGGTGAGGACGCGGAACTTTTTGTCCTCGCCGACGACAGCGATCTCGATGTTACGCTCGTTCATCTCGCCCTCGAAGCCCTGCGAGCGAGGGAGTGGCCGTGGGCGGCGCGCGAGCGGACGAGGAGCGCGGACGCGCGGTGGGCCGCACCTCCTTCAGCGTCAAAATGGCCGTGTGAATTGCATCCTCGAGCTCCATTTGCTCGTTGTAACTGCGGGCGCGGCGCACCGGTCAATGTGAGTTCACGGCACGATAAAGGCACGTTGGAGTACGCACCGCTTTTCCAAGAATGTTTTCGCGTTCACGAAGTTCTTGCCGATAGCCGATGCCTTCCACGCCCAGTACGAGCCCGACGGGTCAACCTGAGGACAGTCGGCATGCCGCGTACGCGCAGCAATCCACGCGGGCGCACCTGATACAGGTGCGGGCCCTGCTCGTCGTATCCTGCAACGAGCAGGGACACGCCGAATGGTCGCACGCCACTACGCGGACGAGGCGAAATGGTCAGCTGCGCAGGCGCCGACTGGAGGGGGCAGCGAGCGGACCCCTGCTGCGTGTACTCCTGCATCACGGACGCAATCTCGCGGACGAGCTGAGAAACCGGGATGGCCTCTTTGTACATCCGGTGGTACGCTTGTGCGGATTTGCGGCCCTTGCGGACGAGTACGCGCGAATCCGGGCCCATGCCGGAGTACACGACGCCGATGTTGTCGCTCTGGAGCGAGATTTTCTGGACCGTGCTGTCGTCGATGAGTGCCGTCGGCAGCTTCTTCTCCGTTGCCAGCACGACTCCATTCGTCGCTGCAGCGCGTCAGCGATTACGCCTTTGATGCATAGCCTGCGCCATTGCTAGGGCACCTTTGATGCCAAGCGATGTTGCGCCGGCCGCAACCGCATTCAGTGCATATTCGATCTGTACAAGCTTCCCTGATGGACTGAATGTCGTAAGACTGAAGCTGTAGTTCGCATCCATCGCTTGCAGCTTGCCCTGGGGTTTGGCCTTGGTACCCCTCTTCTTCACCTTCCCCCTTGAACGCGTCCGCGCGCGGCTCGCAGTTCGTCATTCGAAAGGGTGCTCTGCGGTTCTGCGGTGGCGATGGGAAGGTCCGCCGCCGCCGCCGCCGCCGGGTCGCGCCCGTAGCTTAGAAAGAGCATACAAATTTTGCGCCATACGTGAAAAATAACCTGATCTACCACTTCATCCTGCATCTTATACTAGTACTCGATCTGTGTTTCAGATCCAGTCGCTCTTTGCTACGATTGATCATATAACACAATTTAACTAGTAATTGCCAGCTGCAGATCTAGAAGGTGGACTCCGGGAGGTCAGGGCGGCCGCCCAAGCTGCAACTGGCCGCTCCCATACAAAAAAGTTTGTATACGTATGGGCGGACCTTGACCCTCGAGCTCGAGGCACCTTGAGGCCAACTCGATTCGAGATCCTTTAGGTACCGGTCATTGGGGCTAGCGCTAGCGCTAGCACTATATATAAGTCTATATATATGTATAGCTAGCACTGTACATGTGCTGATAGATCAATGTGCTGAATTTTGATTAGGGGGTTGGACGGGGCCCTGGGGCTCGGGGTTTAATTCGCCAATTGCAAGCTGATCGTAGTGCTCACGTCATGGCGTGCGTGCACGTGAGCATGCTAGCTAGCTATATATAGCTTTATCCATAAAGCTATAGCTACAGCCGCTGCATGCATGAGCGCTCTCAACTGCAGCTGAAGCTGGTATCTGCAACTGGTACATGGTGGGCCTCTCTAGATCTTATTACGATTTGCATTAGCACATCCGTATATGTATGTAACAATGAAGTCGTAACGTCGACCATACCCTCGCTGAAAACTATATATATCCGGTCCGGATCATGATCATCGGATCCAGGAATTCGAAGAGAATGTCCATGGTGGGCCCGGCCCGGCCTTTCTCCAAATCTGGATCAATATTAATGTGCGTTGCCAAGTTGTGGGCTAGCCGCTCAGCGGCTGATCATGCCAGCTACAGGATGAGCGCTGATTCACGTTCAACAATTAACTGCTAGTGCTAGTGGTCCCGGTCCCTCATGGGTGTTGCATGTCCCCACCGAATTCGGGGCCTCTGTGCGGTGTTCGCGTGTCTACCGTAGTACTGCTCTTTCTAAGCTACGGGCGCGCGGGACCACTCCTAGACCGTCAACGCTTTAACTATACCCGTGCTGTTAGGGATAGAGCGTAACCCGCAGGGACTGGTGCCCTGATGGAGAAAAGGGGATGGGAGCCGAGGCTAGCTACGAGCTGAGCTGCATGATGCTTGGAGCTGATCGTAATCGTAATTCTTGTCTAGCTGATGCTTGGAGCTGATCGTAATCGTAATTCTAGATCGCCGCCTGGGCCGTTTCCCGCAGTCGCCAATTTGTATGGGAGCGGGCTAGCGCTTATGTAAGGCTTACGAAGCTAAAACATGACGGTGACATCACGTTTGGCTTGGAGCTGATCGTAATCGTAATTCTAGATCTCGTGGAGCCATGGAGCTTGCTTGCTTTCACACATGTAGTAGAAGCGCCTGCTCGGCTCGTAGCTAGCTAGGCTCCGATCCCCTTTTTTCCATCAGGGGCACCAGTCCCTGCGGGTTACGCTCTATCCCAAACAGCACGGGTAAAGTTAAAGCGCCGAGGTAGGAGGTCCGGTCGCGCCCGTAGCTTAGAAAGAGCATGTAGTTTGATTTGCGTCATCATGCTACTGGCTCCACCACCTCCTGTCCAGTCATGTGGTGTCGCTCAAGATCGGATGCTTCTTGTTGTCGAGGGCTTGGATTTGAGCCAGTTGTGAGACCGGTGTCAACTGAAGCATTGGCGACTGAAAGAAGGGCCGAGACTGCTGACGTCGAGGGTGAAGCGATTGGAGGAAACTGCAAATCAGGCGAGCCCTCGAATGTCTCGTCATCAGATATGTCGCAGCCAGCAATGGAAGCTCTTGCTGCAAACCGAACCAGATCGCTTGCAGTCTTGATAAATCGTCGTTGCTGTGGAGAACGATCGGAATGATGAGCTCGGAGATTTAATATCAAGCTTTCAAGCTCCTGGAGTGTAAACCTGCAAAGTTGAAGGACTTGCACTGCCATTGCCTGTAGAGTTGAGACCATTTGAGGACGAGTCGATTGAAGGAGTCTATTGCATACATGTCAGGTGCAACCATAAAATACGGCGCTGAAGAGACTGGCCTTGCGACCCTGTTTGACAGAACCAGCAGCCTTCCCACCTGCACTTGTTCCCTTGCCAGAACCTCCGGCTCCTTTGCCAGCTGCGCCTTTTCCGGAAGCTGTTGTGCCATTACTTGCTGCTCCTGCATCCTTGCCAGTTGCGCCTCCACCCTTGCCGGCAGCACCACCACCCTTGCCAGCTGCACCCTTGCCAGCACTTCCAGTTGCACTCTTGCCACTTGGGACACACGTTGCACAGAAAAGGTCGTGTCCGTTGCCCCGCAGCCATTCTTCAGAGTCGGTCGTCCCACATGACGTGCATGCAGCGATCGGAGGGGGAGCAGAGAGTGTTGGTGGCGCTGCAGCCACGATTGCGATTAGGAAATCGGCTTTTTCACAAAGGCAAACTAGAGCACCTCGGCGTGCAGACGAATCCGAGACAGGAGCAGGAGAAGCAGTGAGAGAACGAGGTGTCGACGATGATGGGCCTGCAGTAGTTTGCAATTGGGATGCGTCGATCTCAATTCGTGGCTTCTTCAGAGCAACAACTGGTGCCGGGTCTTCGGCAGGAGGTTCCTTGTATGCGTAATCGCTCAGACTGCCTACAGGAACTGTAGCTGGATCGATTCCAAGCTTCAGAAGCTGCCGCCTTCGCTCCGCGAGCCTGTGTCGGGCTAGGGCTGCGCCGGAGAGCTTCCGCTTTTTTACGGCGACAGGACCAGGTCCAGCCTCCTGCTCTCTCCGGGTCGCCGGCTGCTCAGACTGCGAATCACGCTCGCGCTCCGGTTGCTCGCGGACGAGTCTCTCCAAGCCCGGGACCAGAGAACGGAAGCCGCGAGCTAGATCCCTTTGATGCTTGAACAATCTGTCGATAGCATCGACCAAGCCGGGCGCATCAATTCTGTCGGGGGCGAGGTCTGATCAGCGACGCGCTGGAGCTCAGGCCCGAGACTGCTCGGGGCAGGGCCGGGAGCTCGAAAACGTGCGCAAGATAGCATGATGTACGTGCGAGTGCTCTACGGCCGGGGCGCGGATGCGCAGGAGGGCCGTACCGATCGTGCAGGAAGTCACGATGCAAAGCCATGAAGTCCCCGTAGCCCGCGCCTGGCATGCGCTGGCGGACTTGGCGCAGGAACTCCGTCGCCATCGTTGGAACGCTAGTCCGAGCGCCAGGGGCCCAGGACCTGAGGCGGGGTACAGGGATCGGGACCTGAGCGGGGGACCAGCTGCACTCGCCTCCTAGGCCTAGCCCCCTAATCGTGGTCATAATCGTACTGATCGCACAAACCTCTCGCAGGAGCATCTTCATCCGCTACGGCACTGGCGTGGACGCGAAGCGCCTGCCGCATGCGCAGCGCCAGCTGCAGTGCTCACTGCATGGCCCAGTGCATGCGCATGGAGTCGACGTCATGATCAGCTCGTATATACGTATATATACGTATCATATATAGTATACGCAGCTATAGCTAGCGCTAGCTAGCTATAGGCTCCAATTCCCTTTTCCATCAGGGCACCAGTACTAGTCCCTGCGCGCGGGCCAGGTTACCGTAGTACGCTCTCATCCCTAACCGATTGCAAATTACATTGCAAATTCGATCAAGCATGCAAATTCATTCAAGCATGCATATGCACAGGCATGCTTGCAATTGGGGCTATACTAGTCTAGTATACGTCAACTTTGAATTCGGAACTTCGGAACGTCAACTTCAAATTCGGAATTCAATTCAGACTCTGAGAGATCAATTAATATAATGCTGCGAAACATCAGATGAATTCGAATCTCATGTCCAGTGTTAATGTTAACGTTCGTGCACGTGTGGACCGGAGCAGAAGAACTTTTATTTCAGAGAATCGCAACTTGGCAATATATATATATAAATCGGAAGTAGAACTTCGGAACTTTGGAAGTGCCAAAGAGTGCCTGACATCGACTCGGCGACATATTTATGGCCACATGCATGGGTTAACGTTATAATTAACGTCAACATTGGATGTCGACGATGTTGGACGACTTCGATTTCGATTCCGAACCAGTAATTCATACAACAAGCCTGGCAGATCGATATATATCTAGAGAAAAAAACCGTCACGGTGTGGAAAAGAAACATAAGAAAAAAAAGAGATTTCGAAGTACTTGTGGGAAATCCTCTGCTACACATGCGCATGTGTTATGATTACATGCCGTGCGCTTGTGCCGTGGCTGCGAAGGCCTAGGATCAGCTGCAGAGCTTCGAATTCAAGGCTTCAAGGGCTTGATTTGGCAATATATATATTAATCCCCTATACTATGATGACATATTCAATAGCCGCTGCCATGGCCAGGCCTAAGTATACGTACGTACACGTAGATCACCCACTTTCACTTTATACCTGTACCCCTCCGGACTCCAAAAACCAGGTCCAGAGCGGCCCGCAGTCTCTTTTAGCCGCATTCCCAGTGCTTTTTAGCGCGTAGACATGTGCGGTGCGGCCTCACCGGCACGACGCCCTGCTCGTCGCGCTCCTCAAGCTCTCCCTTTTGCCCGCAGGGATTTTCGCGTACCTGTGCTTCGGCATGGGCCGGAAGCGCCGCTTTGTCATCGACACGCTCATGCATGGCCTGCAGCGCCTGGAGTACCGCGGCTATGACTCCGCTGGCATCTGCATAGATGCCGACCACCGCGGCGGCAAGCCGCTCATCATCAAAAAGGACGGCAAAGTGTCAAGCCTTATGGCGCTCATCCAGTCCATGCAAGACCTGAACATGGATCTCCTGCTTGAGAACGTCTGCAGCATCGCCCACACCCGCTGGGCCACGCACGGCGTCCCTAGCGTCGTCAACAGCCACCCGCACTCTTCAGACAAGGACAACCAGTTTGTCGTCGTCCACAACGGCATCATCACGAACTACCAGCCGCTCAAGCAGATGCTTGTACGTGTAACTCGTCGCAAGCCTGCGGCAGCGCGCCTGAGCTGCCCTGCAGGTCAGCAAGGGCTTCGTCTTCGAGTCGGAGACTGATACCGAGGTCGTCGCTAAGCTCGTCAAGTACATCTACGACAACCACGGCGACGAGCCGATCTCCTTCCGCGATCTGGTCATGGAGGTCATGCGCGAGCTGGTTCGCTCTTGCCGCACCCTCAGTGTCTTTTCCACTTCCTTTTCAACAACGCGCCGCGCAGGACGGGGCCTACGCTCTCCTCTTCATGAGTGTCCACTTCCCGAACCAGCTGGTGGCGTGCAAGCGTGGCAGCCCGCTCATCCTCGGCATCAAGGATGAGCAGCAGACCACTGATGCTGTCGCTATCTCTTACATTACTCGCGGTGCGCCGGCGTGGCGCGGGGGGCGCCGGCGTGGCGTGGGGGGCGCCCGCCCCGCGTCACCGCCAACGGTCTCACGCAGAGTGCGGCGCCTCGTTCCGTGTTCGCAAGACGGACGCCAATGTCTCTCCCAAGCTTTTGGGTCAAACACCGAGCCCGGACTCGCCGAACACGCGCGTGAGCAAGCGGCAGAAGGTGCAGATTGACGGCACCGGCACTCGCGACGACCCCGTACGCCTCCCCTACTCCTGCTGTCTCTAGCTTACGCTAAAGGTCTTTCAGGTGGAGTATTTCTTCGCTTCAGACTGCGCAGCGATCGTCGAGCACACGAAGCGCGTCCTGATTTTGGAGGTGCCCCGCAAGCGCCGCCCCCCGCGCGCCCGCCGCTCGAGCAACTCTGCGCAGGACGACGATGTCGTGCACATCGGCCCCGGCGAGTTCGGGCTTTTCCGGTGCGCGGCGATCTACCGGCCCCCGCCGCCCCCCCCCCCCCCCCCCCCCCCCCCCCCCCCCCCCCCCCCGACTCATCCCCACGCGCCAGCCTGTGCCGCACGGGGGCGTCCCCGACGGGCCCGCTCTCGCGCGTCATCTCGACGCTCGAGATGGAGGTCTCTCAGATCATGAAGGGTGCGCGCCGCCCCTCCCCGCGCCCCGGCGCCGCGGCCGGCCGACCCCCGCGCAGGCAACTTCCCGCACTTCATGCTCAAGGAGATCTACGAGCAGACAGAGTCCGTTGTGAACACCATGCGGTGCGCCGGTGGCGGAGACCGTAGGAGCTGCAGCTGCGCCGGCGCCCGCTCACGCCGCGCCGCAGTGGGCGCGTCCTGCCGGACAACCGCGTGGTGCTTGGCGGCCTGAAGGACCACGTGCACTCAATCCGCCGCTCCCGCCGCATCATCCTCCTCGGCTGCGGCACCTCCTACAACGCCTGCGTGGCCGTGCGCCCCGCCGTCCCACGCCGCCCACCATCCCGCCCGTGCGAGCGCGCCCCGCAGACGCGTCAGACGATGGAGGAGCTCTGCGAGCTCCCGGTGGTCTGCGAGCTCGCCAGGTGGGGGAGGCCCAGCTGGCCCGGCCGAGCCGGCTCCAACTGACTTGGCGGGCAGCGACTTCCTGGACCGGCAGTGCCCAATCTTCCGGGATGACACGGCGATTTTCGTGTCACAGTCCGGCGAGACGGCGGACACGCTCCGCGCGCTGGAGTACGCGCAGAAGCACGGCGCCTTCTGCATCGGCGTCACCAACACCGTCGGCAGGCGCGCCCGCCCTCCCGCGAGGCCCGCCGCCCCGCCCCGCCCTCCCCCGCCGACTCTCCCTCTGCCTCGCAGCGCGATCGCGCGGACGACGCACTGCGGGGTGCACCTGAACGCCGGCTGCGAGATCGGCGTGGCCTCGACGAAGGCGTACACCAGCCAGATCATCGGCCTCGTCCTCGTCGCCCTCACCCTCTCCGAGGACTCCCGCTCCAAGGCCCGGCCCCGCCCTCCCCTCCCGAGCGGGGGAGCCGCGCCGAGCCCGCCCGCAGAAGGAGCGCCGGGAGCAGATCATGGAGGACCTGCGGGCGCTCCCCGCCCGCATCCAGAAGTGCCTCGAGCTCGACAGCACCATGAAGCAGGCCAGCTCCATCCAATCTGAGCGGCGGGGGCCACCTGCGCGCCGGGCTGACCTGGCTGCGCCGGCAGATGGCGGCGGACCTGCAGCACGAGAAGTCGCTGGTGGTCTGCGGGCGCGGCTACCAGTTCTCGACGTGCCTGGAGACGGCGCTGAAGGTCAAGGAGCTCGCCTACATCCACGCCGAGGCGCTGGCCGGCGGCGAGCTCAAGCACGGGCCCATCGCCCTCATCGACCCCCAGGTGGCGCCCCGCCGTGCCGCCCCCTTGGCCCCCGCCCGGCGCGCGGCTGACCGGGCGCGCCGCAGCTGCCCGTCCTGCTCGTGGCCACGCGCGACAAGATCTTCGACAAGGTCCAGAACCTGTACCAGCAGATCGCCGCCCGCGCCGTGCGCCCGCGCCCCCGCCGCCCCGCCCCGCCCCGCCCCCGCCCCCGCCCCCGCCCCCGCGCCTCGGCCGAGCGGCGTGGCAGGGGAAGCTCTTCGTGGTGTGCACGAAGCCGGAGGACTTCGCGGGGGTGGCGCACCGCGTGGTGGAGGTCCCCGAGATCACGGACTGCCTCCAGGGCATCGTCAACATCGTGCCCCTCCAGCTCCTCGCCTACCACCTCGCCGTCCTCCGCGGCTACAACGTCGACCAGCCCCGGTGCACCCGCCCCGCCCCGCCCCGCCCCGCCCCGCCCCGCTCACTCGAGCCCTCGCGCCCCGCGCTCCCGCAGCAACCTGGCCAAGTCTGTGACTGTCGAGTGAGCGCCCCGCGCGCGCTCTCCGCCGGCTCCAATGTACTTTATTGCTTTCGCAAGTTGCTCTGCAGTTATTTACGTGATACGCTGTAATGTAGGTGCTTCTCTAGCCCAGGATCGCACAGCGTCTCACTTTTTCGCGATACCGCTTTGGCGCCGCTAGCTGTCAGGCCGCACCGGGAAAACGCACGGATATGCATGCACTGGATTACAGGGCGGCTCTCACGCTCCGCAATAATACAGTAGCGTTTGCGAGCAATTCTGTTCAAATGCTTGGCTTAAACTTCATATGGTCGATCTAGTAGCTGAAACACAAGCACTGCTCCGGGGGGTTCTCGCACTCTACTTGGCACCAGCGACGCGGATGTCCGAGTCGCCGGCGATGAAGAGGCCGTCGACGGAGAGGTAGCGCTCGCCGGTGTCGTAGCAGAAGGTGAGGACGGTGGCGCCGGCGGGGATCTCGGGGAGCTTCTTGGCGACGGCGGCGAGGGAGGCCCCCGAGGAGATGCCGACGAACATGCCCTCCTCCTTGGCGGCGCGGATGGCGTACTCGAAGGCCTCCTCCTTGGTCACCTGGATCGCCCCGTCGAGCAGATCCGTGTGGCAGTTCTGCGGGATGAAGCCCGCCCCGATCCCCTGGATCGGGTGCGGCCCGGGCTTCCCTGCGCCCCGCCCCGCCCCGCCCCGCCTCAGCCCGCGCCCCGCCCCGGGACCCGCCCCGGCGGCCCCCGCGCACCGCCGGAGAGGACGGGCGAGGCGGCCGGCTCGACGGCGAAGACTTTGATGTGCGGGAACTTCTGCTTGAGGGCCTTGGCGCAGCCCGAGATGTGGCCGCCTGCGCCCCGTCCCAGCTCGAGGGTCGGCGGCGGCGGGGCGGGGCGGGGCGGGGCGCGGGGGCGGACCGGTGCCGACGCCGGTGATGAGGTAGTCGACGCCCTCGGGGAAGTCGCGGGCGATCTCCTCCGCCGTCGTCGTCACGTGCACCGCCACGTTCGCCGGGTTGTCGAACTGCTGCGGCATGAACGAGTTCGCCTTCTCCGCGTGCTGCCCGCCCCCCGTCAGCCCCGCCGGCCCCGCGCGCCCCCGCCGGCCCGAGCGGGGCCCGCGGCACCAGCTCCTTGGCGCGGGCGATGGCGCCCGGCATGCCCTTCTCGCGGGGCGTCAGCTCGAGCTTGGCGCCGTACGCGACCATGATCCGCCGCCGCTCGATCGACATCGACTCCGGCATCACCAGCGTCAGCGGGTAGCGCTTCACCGCCGCCACCAGCGCCAGGCCTGCGTGCTCACGCCGTCAGCCGCCCCGCGCCGCCGGCCGCCGCGCGCCCACCGGCGCCTCACCAATGCCGGTGTTGCCTGCGCGCCGGAGACGGCCTCAGGTCAGAGGCCGCGCCGCGCGCGAGCGGGGCGCTCGCCGGGTCGCACCGGAGGTCGGCTCAATGATTTCGGAGACGCCGGGGATGAGAACGCCGCGCTTCTCCGCATCCTCGATCATGCTGAGCGCGATGCGGTCCTTGATGGACGAGCCCGGGTTCGTCCTGCAGGCTTGTGAGCGAGCGGTCCGACAGTCGGTCATCGCGCGCACTTCTCGAGCTTGATGTAGACCTTGTGGCGGTCTCCATACAGCCGGTTGATCTTCACCTGCGCGCAGCGAGCGGCGGCTCGACGTTAATCCTTCTCTAACTGGGCCAATTCGGCCGACGTCGGGCGAGCGCACATGCGGCGTGTTGCCGATAGTGTCAAGGATGTTGTCGAACTTGCCCATGGCTGATTCCGGGACCGCCGACTCGAGCCGAACCTGATTCAGTGACTGTACCCCGAAGACGTTCCCTTCATTCCTTCCAAATTGCAAATCGAATATTTAATCCGGCCCGGCGGCCTTTAAATTTAAGCTTGCACACAGCGCGCGCTATAGCTAGCGCTAGCGCGCTCATCAACTTTCCAGGCCTGGAATCTTGTGTGCAATTACGCGCGAAATTTACTAGTTAATTTGGAGCCCCTTGACTCACGAGTCAGTGAGCGCGAGCCCCCGCCCTTTAATTTCCCGCGGCCGCGGGCCATGCATGCGCAGTAAGACTCTGATGAGACTGAGAGTCGATTGCGACCTCTCATTCGCTAGGCATCATGGCATACAGAATATATACCTCGAGCTCACTAGGCTAGTCCTACACTGATCATAAACTTCGCAAGACTGTTCAAATCTGAAACCGCATTTTGAAAAAGAGTTGCTGCAGCTGCAGCATTCCGGGTGGAAGCCGCCTTCAGCGCTAGCGGAGCTGCAATCCGCCGGCGCAGACTCAGGAGGCCGCTGGCTTGGGCCACTTGGGGAAGACCCGCTTGTAGAGGCTCATGCAGACGACGTCGTCCTGCCGCAACTGGGCGTCGAACTGGCACTTCATGTAGCCGTGCGTGCCTGCGCGCGATCGAGGTCAGCGCCGCGTCAGCAGACGATTCCGGCATCGCAGGGCGCGTGGTCTTACCGAGCGGCTCTCGGATGTGCCCTATCCTGCCGTTCTTCGTCCAGAGTTGCACGGGCGTGAACCACTTGATGTCCTCTGAAACGGGGGGTCAGGCACAGAAGAAGAGAGGGGTCAGCGGGGAGGGCCCGGCGCACCGGGGTTGAAGAACATATGCCTGACGACGGCGCGCGACTTGTGGATGCGGAAGACGTGCCCGCAAAGGACGATCTGGCAGAGAGGGGGGTTCAGCGCGGGCCGGAGGGAGGCGGGGGCGGGGGGGCGGGGGGTCGAGCCTTCTTGAGGATGATGCGGTCGGCGTCGACGGAGCTGAGGGAGCCGGAGGCGACGAGGGTCCGCACGCCGCTCGCGTCCCGCTTGAACAGCAGCACGGGCGAGGGCGGGTACGTGATCGGCCCGAAGACCGTCACCACCGAGTGGCCCGACGCCGGCAGCTCCTTCTCCATCTTGTGCTTGTCCGCATTGGGCTGCCGAGGCATCGGAGGGTGCGAGAGGCGGGGCGGGCGGTGTGGGCGCGGCGCACCGTATGTTGGGAGAACAGGCACGAGGCGTCAAAGCGGCGCCAGCCGCAATGGACCTCGAGCACCTCCTTGTTCGGCACGGGCGCGTCGCACGAGGGGCTCTGCCCCCGGCGGCGCGGCGTGGGGAGGGGCGAGGGACGGAGCGGGAGCGGGGGACGGCGAGCGGGCGGGGGCACCTTGGTGACGAGGAAGTTGAGGACGGAGGTGCGGTTCTCGTGCTGGAGGAGGGCCCCCACGACGACGGGGCCCCGCCTCAGGTCCAGCTCCGCCACGCGCGCCGCGGGGAAGTCGGCGACGTGCAGCGTCACCCACGTCCCCGCGGGCACGATGTGCTCCTGCGCCAGCTTGAGCGCGTGCTGCCGCGTCCTGCTGAAGTGCTCGAAGTGGAAGATGCGGCCGAAGTCCAGCGGCAGGTTCTCCTTCGGGTCCCACGGCGACGACCGCATGCTCTTCAGGCCGCGGTACCGCCCGAACCGCATCCGCGCCTGCGTCTCCACGTCGAACTGCGACAGGGCTTGCTCGGCGAGGCCGGCGGAACCGCGCGAAGGGCGCGGGGCGGACCTGGACGTGGTCGGGTACCAGCTGCACGTCCGGGTCCAGCTCTACCCTGCCAAGGGGGTCGGGGGCGGCCCGCGCTCGCAGGAGGGCATGCGGGCGTCAAGCAAGGGGATCGCGATCAGTGGTAGTGACAAAAGAATAGTTGTTCGGTCAGCGAGCGGCCGTTTCGGCCGACTCCCTTACGTGGTATACATCATATGCTATCCAATTGGGGCCTCGCCGGGGAGATCCATCGCGAGGCGGCGCGGCGCACCGGTTGTCGTCCTTGTCCTTGTACTCGTCGTTGTCGTCATCGGCGCTCGCCGCGTCGCCCCCGCCCCCGTCCTCGGCTTCCATCGCGTCTGGCGGGCGCGTTAATCGGTCGCCGCGGCCGGGGCGGGGCGGGGCGGGCGGGCGGGCGGGCGGGTGTCAGGGCTCGCCATCGCTGCGCTTCGCGTCGCTGCCGGCGTCGCTCATCCTCGCGTCGTCGTGGCCGTCGCCGGCGTCGCTCGCCTCCGCCTCCTCGCCCTCGGAGAGCTCGTCGGGGATCCAGCAGGCCTGGTAGTCCGACATGCCCCTCGCGAGGCGCTTGATCACCCGCCGCCTCCCCGCCGACGCCTTGGCGATCTCCTCCTCCGAGGGCCACGTCTGCTCGTTTGCCATCGGGTCCACCGCTGCCTCCGACGCCAGCGGCTCCTGCTTCTCCGCGTCCGGCCTGTCCAGCACCGTCGACGCCCCCTCCTGCCGCCCCGCCTTCAGCCCCAGCGTCCGCCGCGCGAGCCGAGGGGACGGGCCGCACCATGCCCTCGACCTGGTGGCTGGTCGGCACGGGGTCGGCGGGCCCGTCGATTTGGCCGAGCTGAAAGGTCCCTACGCCCGAGATGTGGACCAGCTGGTTCGCGCTTAACCGCCCCCCGCGCACGTATCCCGAGATCCGCAGCGTGCCCTGCTCTCGAGCCTCAGCGAGGAAGAGCGCCGGCCGGGTCAGGGCGAAAGCGGGGGGCCCCGCACTGACCTGCGAAGACGACGCCTGGGGCTCGAACTCGACGCGCTCGGCGAGGAGGTGCGCCCGCTCGTGCCGGAATGCGAGCTCCTTGATCTTGGAGGTCGACACGGCCCGCACCGCCTGCTTCGCGTGCTGCGCCGGGCGTTCGCTCGCCGGCCAGCGAGGCGCGGCGGGCGGGGGCGGGGCCGCGGATGCACGCGCAGGCGCACAGCGGGCGTGTCGAGGAGGAGGAGCTTGCACTCGCCCGAGAACTGCTGCTCCAGGTAGAGGGCGTGCGCGCGCCGGACCTCGTTCCTGTGCTTCGGGGCGACGTCGTCCAGGCCCTGCAGCGGCGGTGCCGTGAGCCGGCTGATTGCTGAGCGCAGACGGGAGGCGCGCGGGCGCACCTGTAGGAAGCCCATAACGTGCGGAAGGCCCTGGGCGCGCAAGATGCTGACTGCGGTCTGCCCGATGAAGTCCGGCTCCGAGTTGGCGCGAAGAACAAAGAAGAGAGTGTCCGCCACTTTCGCCGCGTCGAGCATCACTGCGAAATCACGCCGGCACTTGATGATCGTAACGCGCTGCTTTTCGCCGGGGAGCCTGCCAACCGGTCAAGGCAGGAAAGCGAGCCCGGGCGACAAGCTCGGCTGTACCTGCATGTGACTGGTGTCTCGGGAACGACAAGCGTCTCCACGCCGCACTCGTTCAGCAGCAACGTGTGCGCAAGATCAAGGTCCGCATCGTCCGTGAGCGCGATGAGCGCCTGCGCGGCAGTGAACACAACAATGCGCGAGCTTTGAAGAGAAGCGGCGATTACCACGCATTTAGGCGGGCGACCCTCGGCCCTGTTCTTCGCGAGCGTCGCCGAGCGTTTCTGCTGCGCGACTTGCTTGGCGTGATTGACGCGGTTCTTCTTGTGCAACGCCGCGGCTTTGGATGCAGACTTTACGGGAGCGCGATGAACGCGCTCGACCTTGCCTGTACGCGCCGGGGGGTCAGTTTGGCTCGCGGCGATCGTGAACGCAGCGCACCCCGGGCCTTCTCGTTAAGCACGCGATTCGACGCATGGGTCGCCTTGTGCGTCTTGTTCTGCTGCTTGAACTCGCTGCGGTGGCTGTGCATGTCGAGCGCTGGCGCTTGCGAGGCGCTGATCTCGCGAGGCCTCGCTCAGGTCTGGGTCGTGCTGGTCGTCCGATGGGCTCGATCTTTTGGAGAGCGAGGGGCTCGTGATCGGTCGAACTTTGACAAACCAGCTTGTGGGGTACAACGCCTGCCCATCGCTTATCCGCTCAGGCAGAAGTTCCCACGCAGCTAGAGTCCTCAAGGCTGAGAGCCTGAGACTGCAGCCTTGAGTGACCTTGAGAGACTGCAGCTAGATTGAACGCTGCAGTGGCATGCTGAGCCCATCGCCGCCCCGGTCCAGATTGGAGCCTTGAGCCGCAAGTTGAGCGGTGCAGCTGCCTGCGCACAGGAAATGGAGAAGTCAAAGGGCGTCGGCATTCTGAGTAGTGGAAACCTCAAGGCCGACAAGCCAGCGCCAGACTTCGATGCCACGTACCGCGACATACAGACTTTGATCAACGCCTTCCGTGGCTCTCCGTCGCTCACAGGCGCTCAGTCGACGCCCAATCTCCGTGGCCCGCGCGCCGAACGGCCTGCGACGAGCGGAGGCCTCGTCGACGGTGTGGACAAGCGCCGGGCAAGGCCGCGACCGACGACAAGCTCTGGTGACCGCGCGCGCGGGCAGCCCCCTGTCCCGGCGCGCTTTCGACTTGCTCGCAGGGACGGGCGCCAGCGCGCAGAGGCTGAGCACCGGAGACCTGCTGCGGAAAAAGCTGGAGCACCTGCGGCAGAACTCGGACGAGCTGGCGGCCCTCCAGAACGCGGTCAAGGAGCAGCGCCGGGCGGTGGGGGCGGCCGCTGAGGCCGTGAGAGAGAGGCGCGCAATGGGGGCCACCCTGGCGGAGCGCATGCGGAGATACGAGGAGCTAGTGCGCCGGAAATGAGTGTGGTAGATTGTGGTCATCCTGACCGCGACCAGAACGCGATGGAGGTGCGGAGGCAAGAGCTGGCGGCCGAGCGGCGGGCGAGGCTGCAGGCGGAGCTCGACGCGCGGCGGGACGCGGCGCGCCTGCGCGAGGCCGAGCTCGAGATCCGGGCGCAGCGCGCCGCCGAAGAGGCCCGGGCCCGCGAGCACATCGTGCGCGCCCCGGCCTGCTGCCGGCCGCCCGACTCTTTGCTGACACTACAACGCAGCAAGACACGCAAAAGCGCTGGCTGACCCTTATGGTCCACGCAATAAGGGTTTCCAGGTGGTGGTCCGAGGTGCGCTTGGCGCCAAGCGCTTCGATCCGTACGACCGCTTAAGCGCTCAGGTCGTGCGGGGGAGGGATGTGCGCGAGATGAACAAGACGCGCGGTGACGCGGCGCGCAAAATCCAGGTGAGAGGGACGGCGGCCCCGTGGTGCGTTTGGCCGCCGGCCGATCTCGGGCGGGCAGAAATGGTGGCGACCGCGAGCGGCGCGCCTCCGCATGCTCGTCTTCGCGCAGGCGTACCGCGTCATCCGGCAGCCGTTCTACAATTACCTCCTCCGCTTCCGGGCTCGGCGCCGGGGCGAGGCCGTCGAGGTGCGCCAGGCGACGCGAGGCGCCTTCCGGCGTCCGGCGGGCTCACGCTGGCGGGGCCGGCAGATCGTCAAGAGCTTCCTCAAGAGCCTGGGGCAGCAGCGCGCTGTCATTCTACTCGTCAAGCGATTCCACTTCCAGGGTGCGCCGCCCCTCCCCTGCGCCCGCGGGGCACCGATCGGCGCTTCACCCCATTTTTGCGCAGTGCGGAGGTGCCAGAAGTACGTCCGAGCGTTCCTCTCCGTGCATCGGGCGCGCCTCGCGGCCCTCGGGTGCGCGCGACGCAGCGGCTACCGTACCTTGCAGCCCGCAGGCGGCCGACGCGGGGCGATGCAGAAAGCTGTGGGACCGATGCGTTGCGGAGACGGAGTCGAAGGGGGTGAAGGAGCCCGAGAAGGGGTCAGCTGAGAAGGACAAAGTGCGCCCCAACGCATTTTGCGCCCCAAGTCCCGGAGATCGATCCGTCAGAGCTCGCTTTTGAGGCGGCGCGCAGGGAAAGCCGAAGAAGCCCTCGTCGCTGCACCAAGTTAAGAAGCCCAAGCGGTGCGGGTGCGTTCAATCATGAACAAGCCCTCGCTGATACATAGTGCGCAGGCGTGCCTCAGTATTATCTTCGATCCCAGAGTGCGCACACAGAGCATGCATATGCGACAGGCCCCTCGGACGATCTCGCACCGCGCAGGGCGATAAAGTGGCAGCTGCTGCAGCAGTACTTGCACACGCAGAGGCGGGCTTTTCGAAGGGCACAGTCGCGCTCATGGATGCTGCAAGAGGAGTTGACCGGCGCCTCCAGCACGTACCGCTACCTCCCCACCCCGCTCGAGATGCAGGGCCTCATCGCGGACGGCAAGGCACAGGCCACGACGCTGGTTGGGGATGGCACAAGCACGCTCGGCGGCGAAACCTCCGGAGGAGAATAAGACGCAGAATATTTCGATTTCGATTGCAATTACGAGCAAGGCTGCTGAGGTTGAACGGGTTGGACCGTCGGACGGGGGTTAGACTTTTGACTTGCAATTGAGGCTGGACCTTGATCTGCGGTTGGACGGGCCATCCATCACACACGGCGTGCCCGGCCGCCGAGGTATACGTTGGACTTTAATCTGAGGGGTTTGCATGGCGTTGGGCTTCCGAAGTTCAACTTGGCAAGGCTTTGATATGAGATCCAAATGATTGCCACGTGCGCATGCCATGCACTGCGCATGCAGCACTGAATTTGCCAGCCGCTGAGCTCGAGCTGCAGTTGGAACTTGGCTTGCAATTGATTTACTAATTATATACTATGAAAAGTTAACTAGGAAAGTTCACGGTTAGACGGGCTGGACGGGGCCCGGGCCCCGGCCCGGGGTTGACGTTGGACTCGAGCCGCGGCCGTCGGATTTACTAAGTTAGCTAATAGGCCATAGCTAGTGCAGACTCTGAGACCTCGGCCCGGCGGGCCCCTTTTAAATTTGTTAGAATTGATCAACTATCTAGCTAGCCCTAGTAGCTGACATCATGTGTCGCGAATGCATGTAGACGCTAGCCATCCCTCCCAGTGCCCTGGCATCTATCATGGTCCAGTTAAAAACGTTAACATGCATTGCACTTGCCTACATAAAACTGGCGCCAAAAAGAGAGGGGCGCAAGAAAAAAGATGGGCGGCGGTCACCGGTATGCTCTTTTTACGCTACGGGCGCGACCGGACCTCCTACCTCGGCGCTTTAACTATACCCGTGCTGTTTGGGATAGAGCGTAATCCTGCGGTCACCGGTATCCCTCCTCCCACACTGGGTTCTCCGGGTCGGCGGGTGGCGAGTTCGGAATCTCGTCACCGCTCCTCGCCGTCGCGGCCCCCCCCGCGCCGTCTGCTTCGGAGCGCTTGGGCCGCCACTTGCTGGCCTGCACCGCGGGCGTCAGATCGACGGGGAGGGGACCAACCGTGCGGGGTGGGGGTACCAGATCCTTGCGCTTGATGATCCCCACGAGGCGGCCGTGGTTCGTGACGAGGCAGAGGCGCAGGCCCATGCTCGTGAACATGTCTGCGCGGGCCGGAGGTGAGGAGGCCGCACGCCGAGCGGGGCGCGGGCTTCGAGGCGCAAGCCGGGCGGACCGTACACGCGGGAGAGGGGCATCTCCGGCCCGATCTGGATGGGGTACTGCGAGCACGGGGTGTCGGCGGGGCGCTCGGCGGGGCGGGGCGGGGCGGGGCGGACGCGGTCGACGGCGGAGGACATGTCGAATCGGACCATGTGGTGCGGGGCGGAGCTGCGCGCCCGCATCGAGGTGCCGGAGGGCGTGCCCGAGAAGGAGTTGGGTTGTCGGGCCGGCAGGAAGCGCCCGCTCGTCGTGCGCGTCCCTTCCTCCTCGTTGCTGGCGGCCGAGGCGGCGAGGGCGCTCGGGCTCGGGATCGCCATGCTCGCGCTGTTGAAGGCGCGCCGCGACGGCGCTGGCCGCTGGCTCGACGAGCCGTGCGAGGCGGTCGAGAGGTTGAGCCCGTGCGGCGTCCCCGCCAGCGGCACCGCCGCCCCGCTCGGCACGCTCATGTTCGGCCCCAGACTCATCGGCGGCGTCGGGCGCTCCGGCGGCGTCCGGTCGGCCTTGGACGGGTCGCCCGAGGGGCTCGGCGCGCTCGGCTCGCTCCCCGTCGGGTCCAGCAGCACGGGCGTCCAGTCCGGCAGCCGCTTCGCCTCCGCCTTGTCTGCGGCGGCGGCTCGGAGGCCGAGGCGGGGCGGCGGCGGGGCGGCGGCCGCGCACGGAGGAGCTCCTCGAGCTGGACGCGGAACGCGAAGCCCATGACGCGCCGGTCCTCCGTGACGACGGGGAAGCCCTGGTGCCCCTTCGGCCGGATCGTCCTGTCGTGCTCCAGGAACTCCCCTGCCGGCCAGACGCTCGGCAAACGAGCGGAAGGACGACGAGGGGGCGGGCGATGGGGGGGGCAAGCAGCAGCGGGGGGCGCACGGATGGACTTGAGGGTCTGGTTCTTGGCCTGGAGGTCCACGACCTGGGTCACCATGACGTCCCCGGCCGTGCCCGTCGTCCGGTTTGGCAGCGCGTTCCGCAGCGCCGGCAGCATCCGCAGCCGGATCTGGAAGTCCGTCCTGCGTCGCGGGCATTGAGCGGGGCCGGGTGGCGCGAGGGGGCGGGGCGGGGCGGGCGCGGCGCACATGCCGCCGTCGACGAAGGCAGAGGACGAGACCTTGGAGAAGATGATGCCGATCAGGACGGGCAGGATGTACGTGACGCCTCCAGTGATCTGCGCCGTAGGCGCGGCGGCCGGTCGACGGCCGTGTGGCGGCGCGGTCCGGCGCGGAAGAGGGGGGGGGGGGGGGGGGGGGGGGGGAATGGCGCACCTCGTACATGATCACGACGAGCGACACGGACATGTGCGTGACGCCTGCGCTGCGTGATGAGCGGGGTGGGGACGCCCCGGCGAGCGGCGGAGGGGGCACCGCCGAGCATGGAGGCCGCGCCGACGATGGCGAAGACCCCCGGATTCACGCACTCCCGCGTGACCTCCGTCTCCGCGCACTCCCTGAAGATGGCGAGATGCGGGTACTCCCTGTGCGGGGCCGATGGTGAGCAGCCAGGCCGGGGCGGGGAGAAGCGGCCGGCCGGCCTCACTTCTGAGCGACGTGCACGATGATGCCCACGGCACGCCCGAAGCAGGCGCCAATGGTGAGGGAGGGGATGAAGAGGCCCATCGGGATCTGTGGGCCGGCAACAGCGTGGGGCGGGGCGGGGCGGGTGCGGGCGAGGGGAGCAGGCGGACCTTCGCGCCGTGCGTCCAGATGCCGAGGAGCGTGAAGAGGATGCCCGTGCCAAGGAGGTGGAGGATCGGCTTCAAAGGGGCCGTCTGCCGGCAGATCTCCGACCGCACCGTCGCGTCCACTGCGCCGGCCGCATGAGCTCGACTGGCGCCGGGCCCGGCGCGCGCGGCGCGAGGCTTACCATCGCAGTCGTTGATCAGGAGGCGGAGGAGCGTCTCCATGTGCTCGCTGAGCGGCGCGTGGGGGACAAGCGTGCGGCGCGACAGGCAGGGCGGCGCGGCGCACCGGGAGAAAGCGCTCCAGTAGCACACGAGGCCCGTTACAATGGTCACGACGGTCGCCTGCGCGAGGGGCGCCTCGGCGGGGGCGGGGGGCGGGGGGCGGGGCGGGCGGCGGGCCTCGAGCACGGGGTACTTGGCGCGGAGCTCCTTGTAGCGCGATGAGTTCAGGGCGATGTTCGCCTTAATGAACAGGGCACCTGCGTAGCGCGGGGCGCGTCGAGAAGAGGCGGCGGGGGGCGCCCTGTGCGCTCGCGCAGCGCGCACCGAGGAGGCCTCCGATCGCGCCCAGCACCATGAAGACAGGCACCTCGAACCACTGCCACTGCTCCTTGTGCACCACCTGCCGAGACCCCGCGTCGCGAGCGCGGCCGAGGCCGGCCCCCTCGCGCCGCGCGCCCCGCCGCACCTCGAACATCACCGCGCTACCGTTGTGGAATGGGTTGCAGAGCTGCGCGCCGCGCCGGGTCGCGCCTTGCAGGCGGAAAGAGCCCAGGGCGCCGCACCCGCACGATGAACGCGGAGAAGAAGGCACAGAAGAAGGTCTGCCACATGATTTTTGGGGGGAAGAAAGTCGCCAGCTCCTGCGGGGGCCTTTAGGTGACGCGACGAACGCAGGGACCGCGGGCGGCGGGCGGACCTCGAACGTGAACAGGACGCCGCCGATGGGCGCGCCGAACGCGCACGCGACCCCTGAGGCGCTCGCGGCCGACAGGATCTCGAGCTTGCGCCCTGCGAGGCGCGAGCTCGGCAGGGCGGATGGGCGGGTTGCGAGGGGGGCGCCGGCGAAGAGGGTTGGCGAACGTTCATCGGATCGGTACATGTGAAAGAAGTCGCAGAGAACGTTCCCCACGCAGGCCGCAAGGTGCACCATGGGCCCCTCCTTCCCGACGATCAGCCCGCTCGAAACCGAGAGCGTCTGCGGGGCGGGCCTCAGCGCCGGTAGCGGGGCGGGCTGAAGACGAGCGGGGTGCGCCCGAACCACTCCGACAGCCTTCACGAGGAGTGTCTTGAAGGCGAGGAATCGCTTAATGGAGAAACCCTCGAGCACGACCTGGACTCGGCTCAGCGCTCGCGTCGCGTGTCCTAGAATGAGAAGCTTCGAGGCACCTTGAGCTCCGCGAGGCCAGAGCCGGCCGCCATCGGCGCGAGACGCATGACGAGATACGCATTCGTGATGGTCATCGCCAACTGCAGCTGCGGTCAAGGGCCCCCTTGGAGACAGCGGTCGAAGAGAACGCGCGCGCACCATGATTCCTAGGAAGAATATCAGATCGAATCCCGTGCCGGCGCTAGAGTCCGGGTCCGCCCCCACCAGAGCAGACCAGGACTTCCACTCCGTGCATTTGGCTGCCTGGGCGTGAGCCTCACAGTTGGGCGGACGCGACGAGTGGCCGCACAGAAATTGGGGTAGCTTGCGCAGCACTGCACGCGATTCTGGAGAAATGAGGAGGAGCAGTATCCCAAGCGCAAGTCGGACATCTGCCTAGAAGGGTGAGCCCCAATTTTCGCCAGTGCCACCGACGGCCCCGCACCCTGTCGACTATGACGTCGATGAGGGCTGCAAGCAAACCAACAATGACACCTGCGGTGGCATGCGCGCGTCTGTCATCGAATCAACCCCAAGAGGGCGCACAGCCTGTTGCCGCACCGACGAGGAGGAGAAGGATCCAGCCTTGGCAGTTGTCGTAAAGCACTTTCAGGTGCGCCATGAAACTCTTTCTCACCTGCGATGCACACGCGTGAGTCAAGGAAGATCTCTGCCGCACTTCAGCCCCAAACGCGCATTGGTCTGCTCCGGCTCCGCGTTCTGGTACGGCTCCAGCCAGTCTGTGTCGGCGTCGGTGGGCGAAACGCACGCGCTAGCCTACGCTCAGGCACCGATCGTCCGAATATCTTCTTTGCTGAGTTCAAAACTGCTTCTCCTGGACTTTCGCAAGCTGCTGCTGAAGCGGCTGCTGCTCTCCGGTGTCCGCGGGTGCGGGTGCAAGATGCCTGTTACGAGATCCCCTGTCTGCAGCAGGCATTAAATCGTTTACTAAGCGGCTTCGAGCGCAGCTGCCAGGCGAACCTCGTCGCCATCTGATGCAGGACCTGTGCCGGCAGTGTCGGACCTTCGCCTGTCCGAAGCACCAAAGCCTGTAATCAACGTGCTGTCAGAACGCGATGCGATGCGATCCCAGCGCGCGTCGATCCGCGGACCGCGAAACAGAGGGGCGCGGAGTTCGTTGACGGTGTCCAGCAGTTCTCTCGGAGAGAGGGGCGACGCTGAGCTAGCGGTGCCAAAGCTATGCGACTGGGATGTACCTCGCGCGCCCGGCTCTGCATCCGTCAAGTCAACGCTGATGGGCCCGCCGATGGTCGGGCCCCCGATGGCCGCCATGAGATGCGAGCGTCAGCGTCGAACGATGCGGTTCGGCGCGGCCGGTCTGGATATACGCGCGCCCGCGGGTCGGCGCCGGGGTCGCCAGACGAGGGGTACGTACACAGCTAGCACCCGGTGGCGCCGTATACATGTGCCAGTTGCCAGTGTCTAGATCTGTGGGGATCCGGAGGAGCATTACCCCTCTGAGAGTGCACACAGGGCCCGGATGGTGGGTGACCTAGGCCTAGCTAGTGGGCTGGGCCCGCGGCAGCGGTGCTGCAGTGTACATATCATAGTATAGGGCACCAGTCCCTGCGGGTTACGCTCTATCCCAAACAGCACGGGTACAGTTAAAGCGCCGAGGTAGGAGGTCCGGTCGCGCCCGTAGCTTAGAAAGAGCAAACCGTGACCCCAACGAAAATGAATCCGAAACCAAGGTATATTATAAACACACATCACTGTGACTGAAGCACTGCGATCTTCGTCCTGAAAGCGGCGATGTAGCTGTCTAAATCCCCATCCTCATCAAGGAGACCATCGTCAGCCGAAAGATCGATTGGATTGGAAAATTCTTCACGACCACGCATCTCTTGCTTGATTTTGGCAAGCAGCTGCCGCTTTGTTGGAGGGTGGTCATTTACGCGGGCTGAAACCTCTTGCTTGGGCCTCTTTGGCCGATCGAAGACAGGTGGCCTGGGCTTCTTTGGCCGACGTTTTTCTGGTTCGGGTTGTTCAGCCTCCTTCTTCACAAGCTGTAATTGCTCGAGCTTGGGTGGCCTTGGTTTCTTCTTTTGAGGCGGTTTTGGCGAAGGATGGCGTTGCCGGCCGCGGGGCCCGGCCCGGCCTTGCTTCAAGAGAATGTTGGGGTCGCCGGCTCGATGAGAGCTGGAGCTTCTACTGGAGTCAGTGAATTCACTGGACTCAAAGACATCCTCGCTCTCGGACTCGGAGGCACTGACTTGTTTGGATCTGTCTGCAGTAATCATTACATGACATACAAAAAAAATGAACTCAACAAAAAAAAATGAACTCAAAAGCTCACCACTGCTTCCTGAACCGGATGGCATACACAGTTCTTTTTCGACATCTCTTAAAAGATTTTCAATCACAAAATGTTGGACGGCGGACTCTAGGTCATTTGGAGCTGGCGGGATGTCTTCCCTGCTCTTCAGTGAGCGTTGGGGCAGTGTTGATTCTCGACCAACAATTTGGCCATCAACGAAATCTTCAGCAGGCAGCTTTCGAGTGAGCGACTGGCCATAGCGATCATTTTGTCGCTGCACAGCTGTGTCTGACAATGGTCTGAGAACCTGCCCAGCAATGTGAGTGTCACCAAACGGTCTTACAGTCAGCAGAGTTGCTCACCATTGCATTTCGGTTGTCTATAGGCGGAAGCACTTCATGATGGTGCCATGAAGAAGATGCTGAACGCGAAGCATAAAAAAAACCGCACTCAATGCAAAACAAAATCACACTACCTTCCTGACGTTTCGTTGGTATCTTGTCTCTACTCTCCTTCTTGCCCTTCTTGATAATCGTTGGAAGCCTATCTCCAGATGCCGAGGACCGTGAACTCCGAGATAAGCTCCGTGAGCGATGTTGATGATTGTGCTTCTTGGACTTGTGTCTATGCTCACGATTTCCATTTCTTTCCGCTCTGACAGCACGACTGCTTGGCCCATCGTGCTCCTGATCATGTTCACTGTGTTTTGCAACGAAAACCTGTCGAAACCTGATTACTACTGGCTTTGATGTGCAAGCCGCATAAAGAGAGACAACAAGAAACATGACACACCTCGCGAACGAGTTTGGCGTACTGTTGCTTTCGCTCTAATCGGAGCCGCACAGCCTCTTCCTGTTCTCTTTGCAATTTCTTGCGCTCTTCAATCTCTTGCTCAACCTTGGCCTGAATGAAAGGATAAGCGATTGCCCCAGCGTGTACACTTTCAAGTGGGAAGTACCCGTGTTCGACCCTTGTAAACGTTCATCCCAGGTGCACGCTCCATCTCCTCCCGCTGTTTCGCTTCTCTCTCCAGTCTCTTCTGTCTCTCAGCAAGCTCCAGGCGCTCCAGAATTTCTTTCTCTCTTGCCTTCATCTCATCTGCGTATAAATAAAGTCGGAGAAGAATGCACTTTATCAGAGTCCGAGTGCACCATAGTCGGGGGGCCGGTATCGTTCTGAGTACAGTGCTTGAGTGAGGTATGCAAGATATACCACGAAAAGTTCGTACCCCGCATTTTTGTGATGACCTGACGCACTTTTTCTTGTTCTGCAGCTTCTCTATTT
Organism: Cyanophora paradoxa; assembly: GCA_004431415.1. Classification (NCBI taxonomy): domain Eukaryota; class Glaucocystophyceae; order Cyanophorales; family Cyanophoraceae; genus Cyanophora; species Cyanophora paradoxa. Next base: position 82,219 of record QPMI01000615.1, on the reverse strand, counting down.
CGCAGTCTCAGTCAACAAGCCTTCAGGTTTGTTTTACTGCTGCAGACCTTGCTTTAAATTGTTCTTCCAGACGAGCAAACAATGGCTTGAACCCTGCATCCGATCTTTTGGGGGGTCGAGCGACTTGAGCGCTTGACGTTGACGCTTCTGCGCTTGCTGCTGCTTGTGTCGACGATGGCTCTTTGTACTTCCTTCTCCTTGCTTCAATTGGTGGAAGAGGAGTAAAAAATTGCTTCTCGAATTCCTGTCTGCTCTTTTGGACCTCTCCAATGGCCTGAAAAAACGAGTGCGATCACAAATAGCGCAATTTATTAGAGATGGAGCTCAAGCCCAGAACTTTAGGTTGCGATAACGAAAGCGCGCTGTATGGATTCTTTAGCAAGCTTAGAATTGCGTTTACGATTACCTGTAAAACTGCTTCTTCCTTCTCCTTCCGAATCCTCTGCTCCTCCAGGCGCTGTTTCTCCCTCTCGCGGATACGTTCCATGACTTCCTGCCTTTTCCTTTCCTTGTCTTCTTCATGCTTCTTCTTCAATGCCTCCGCCTGAGGAGATTATCAGATCAAATTTCTAAATAGACATATCTTGCAGAGGCCCACAGTGATTTGCCACTCCTCGATTTTCCGCATATCTTCAGTCATTCGCTTTTTTTTCAGCGCCAGCTTCTTCTTCTCAAGCTCTTTGATGGCTTGCCAATGCTGCTCTGAAGTACGCTTTTCAACCGGGGGTTCAGATGGCGCGCCCTCGTCTTGATGAATTGGCTTTAGCATCCCCGGTTCTTGACGTACAGGTGTCTGCATTGCAGATTTGAGCGTGGAAAATGTGGATAAAGGTTACGCCATGACTTGCCGGGATTTTCGATTTCTCGGTTTTGCTTTTCCTCACTCCAAAAAAAAGGCGTCAAAATGCGGAGAGCCTAGCATGAATGCGCCCTTGACTTACCCGGGAGCTTCGAAGAGGGGACCGAGGCAGCCTGTTCCTGAGGGCTCGATTCCTGTTCGGCGTGGGGACCTTCAGTGGCCGCAGCAACGACACCGCTCTTGATCTGCCCACTGACAGGCACATCCACAGACTGCCGGTACGCAGGGGCTGAAGCCGCTGCAGCTTCAGGTCTCGCAGCCGCATCGGCTGTCGCTGTGGCACCGTCGGCACCAGCAACCGCCCCCGCTGTTGCTTGCTCAACCACCGCAATGACCGCATCCTCGAGCTGCCGGTCTTCGGCTGCTGCCCTCGGAGCCGAAGCTGGCCGGCTGTGTGAAGCTGAGGAGCTACGCGACAATTCAGGCTGAGCCGCAGGCTGGTGCGCTGCTGCTACGGGCGCGTCTTCTGTGGCGGGGGGCTCTCCTGCGGCATCCATGCAGCCGAGGGCGCCCGGAGACTGGCCGGGGCGCGAGCTCGAGGTTCTCGGTCGCCTTCGCGATCTAAGGTCACACGTCACAGCTACAAGACCAGCAACGTTGCACACACGTCAAGAGCTGCCAAAGTTGCGCGTACGTGCACGCTTGGCTAACTCCAGAAATTGTTTTCTCTGTACCCCCCTTTAGCCGTTTGCCAGGTGAGGTTCCCGGAGCATTCTCAGTTTCTGCAGCCTCCTCAGTTTCTGCAAGCCACGCTGCGGCGCAAGCCACGGAGGCGCAAGCCACGCTGCGATTGATCCCAGCCTGGAGCCCGTGGAGGGCCGTAAGGCCGATGGCGCAGGAGCTGATAACGCGCCTGGGCGATGTGAAGTGAGCCGCGTTGACCGTGCATACGCCGAATGCTGCATAGTTGAAAGTGCCTCGCAGGCTGTTTCGTTGGGCTAGCGAGCTGAGCCAGAGGAAACGGAGAAGCCGCAGGCCCCGCTCGGCGCCATCGAGCGACGCGGCTTATGGTGAAGAGAACGCATACGCGGCAGATGAGGGGGTTTCAACTCCCGCCTCGCGAGGCTCGCCGCCGCGTTCCAGCTGCTCTCTCGTCCTGCTGGATGCGTACCGGCCAGAAGATGAGCCTCTTAACGAGTCATTGGCAACATCTGTGCGGAGCTCGCATCGCGCGCTCCCAGAAGGCTGGACTATCCACGTGCGCTGAGTTAGTCCTTGCCTCGATCTTCATATTCGATTACAATTAGCTTTTTTTCCGATACTCTGCAACTGAATCTGGATTGATTCATTTGCTTTCCGTTTTCCGCTTTTCGGTTTAGAATAGTTCAATTCGCCATTGCCAACGCTTTTTTAGGATCATTTCCATGCGGAGGCATTGCACAGAAGCGTGATACGGGAGCGGCTCAGCGAGTTGGGTTCGGCTGGGCCGTCAAAGCCCTCAATTTCATTGGAATCTCACAGGCTCGCCCGCCTTCGTCTCGAAAAGGTCCAGAGTGATTTAGTGTCCATTTTCTCACATGATGTTCAGACAGTGTTCGTGCAGGAACTCAGAGCCGTTTTCAACGAGATCGACACGGAAGGGAGGCAATCCTTCACATTCAAGCAGCTGCAGGCAGCGTGTTCCCGCCTTGGATTTATCTCTCACGATGGGAGTAGGCCGATGGACCGCCTCATAACTGGGAAGCTGTGGACACTGCTGGATCCCGAGGATACCGGATACGTCTCCTTCGCGACTTTTTTCAGGCATTCCTGGCTGATCTAGTTCATTGTTATCCGATGCATGGGCTCATTTATTGCAGGGTCATGAGGCAGCTTGCAGCACGCAGTGGGTCTGCCAATGCAGCCGAGGCATCTTCAGTCTTGTCAGGGGATGTTGATGGACTCCAGGATAGCATGGTAACCCGAATTGCGAGTTTCCTTCTTCGCGGATTCTTCTGAGAACAATTGTAGGTTGAAAGCCATGTGCTGAAGGTTCTACGCCGCTTATATACAAACAAGTGCGAAATTCGCATCCTCTTGACTCAGCGTTCTATTACGATCACGATTACGAGAACGATTTAGAACACTATGGGGATTATGATTAAGATTCTAGGGTCCAGACCTAGTGCAATTGGCTTGTGTTTTACAAGTGTACGCAGGCTTGCATACACTCCGACAAGGCATTTGAGATTCATACCTTTCGAAAGCAAACTGCCCTTCGCGCCAACACTCAACGAGCATTCCAAGCAACTTGCGGTTGGTCTCTGCTACGGTTATCACTCTCACACAATGCGAAATTTGATGCCTTATGACACAGGTTGCGAGTGACCAGCGATTTATGTCGAAGCTACAAGCAATGTATGCACAGAGCCCACAACACCGCTACCAGATTCTCATGCACAAGGTTTTTTTATCTTATTTCCTCATCCAGCAAGGGCGCTTTGTTCACGATCACATCAGGCACAAGAGCTGCGCGCAAGGAAGGAGTCTATCAGGAAGGAGCTTGAGAAACAAGAGCTGGAGGTGTGTTTCACACTTGCATGTTTCCCTGCTGCTCATTCGCTGCCAACAGGGATGTACGTTTCGGCCTGCTATCAATGAGGAGAGCAAAAAGATTGCATCGCTGTACTCTCACCAGTTCAGCAGGCCGAAATTCGCCTTGAAGGTTCTCCTGACTTTCTCTGCCTTTGCTATCCAAATCCATCGAGCTTGCTGCTGAGGAAAGAGCAGGCTGTTCCATCACCGGCTCAGTTGCACAAACAAGAGTCAAGGGCAACTCCTCTTACAACTGAGGAGCAAGAGGTTCAAGCTTACTGCACATTTAAACCAACAACTCATGGGAGCCCGAATGTGTATGTCTTTTTATGATGGATGACTTGCTTGTGCATCATTACCTTTTCGTAGGTCAAACAAGCGACACGTGCCAAAAGGATTCACCGATTTCGTTGAACGCACCAGAAGAGGGATCGAGACAAGAGCAGAGAAGGTCAAGCAGCTTGAAGAACTCGGAAAACCAAAAGGGTCCGTCATTTGTTGTCGACATTTTTCTATGCTACTAGTCGCCAACGCCACCCAGGAAACTCTCGCAATCGCAATCGCATTGCAACCGCTCAACCGAAAGACCCAGATCATGTAGACCCAGAACACAACCAATCATGTACCTCAAGGTGCAGGGCATCAACATGTCGTGTCTGATCCTCTCTGACCCGTGCTGGAATGTCTTCAGGTCATGCTTCCAACCGGTAGCTCTGCCAAACTTGCAATCTACGAGGACTCAGACGCCCACACTCTGGCAACAACATTCGGCAAGATTTACCAGTTGGACTATGCTGCCCAAGTGCGACTAGAAACACTTGTTCAAACCGTTTTAGCACGGATCTTTGCTTCAGGTTCGAATATCATCAGCTAGCTCATTGCTCTTTCTAAGCTACGGGCGCGCGGGACCACTCCTAGACCGTCAACGCTTTAACTATACCCGTGCTGTTAGGGATAGAGCGTAACCCGCAGGGCCCCGCACGATCGTAATCGTAATCGTAATCAGGCCAGGGCTCCCCCCGCCTATAGCCCGCCGCAACCGTGATTACGATCGTAATCGTAATCGTTCTCGCAGGAGCATCTTCATCCGCTACGGCACCGGCGTGGACGCGAAGCGCCTGCTCGGCTCGTAGCTAGCTAGGCTCCAATTCCCTTTTCTCCATCAGGGCACCAGTCCCTGCGGGTTATGCTCTATCCGTAACAGCACGGGTAAAGTCAAAGCGCCGAGGTAGGAGGTCCGGTCGCGCCCGTAGCTTAGAAAGAGCAGTCGGTTGGCTACTTCCTGAACAATTGGCTCTTTCTAAAGAAGGCTACCACCTGTGCTGTTGCCGAGCATACCCGGCGGGGAGCCGATGGGCAACGAGATGCTGCCCATGCCAGCTGGTTGCATCGGCACTCCAGTGCCAGTTGGCTGCATCGCCATCATGGATTGCATGCCTGGTTGCATCGCCATCATGGATTGCATGCCTGACTGGCCTGGAAAATGCAGTTGGCCTGTAGCCGGAAGACTTGAGAGACTCTGCATGTTCATGCCTGCAGCCATGGGCTGCGCAAATGCAGACGCGGTGGGCAAAGCCTGCATACTCTGCTGAGCAGTTGGCTGGGCTGGCCACGACAGCTGAGAGGCCGGTTGGGGCTGCATTGCTTGCATTGACTGCATTGAATACGGAGCTGCAAGGGTTTGAAGGGAGGTGGTACTGGTCATACTTTGCATGTTCATGCCTGCAGCCATGGGCTGCGCAAATGCAGACGCGGTGGGCAAAGCCTGCATACTCTGTTGAGCAGTTGGCTGGGCTGGCCACGACAGCTGAGAGGCCGCTTGGGGCTGCATTGCTTGCATAGACTGCATGGAATACGGAGTTGCAAGGCTTTGAAGAGAGTTGGCTGGTGCAGACGACGACGAAATAGAGCTGAAGGGCAGAGAGTGTGACCGGGAAGTGGCTGCTGACGCCAGAGAACCGAAAGATACAGGGGACACGGACATTGCAGAAGACTGGGCTGAAGCAACCGGAACTGGTGACTGAGACACAGCAGGCAGATCGAGCTTTTTTGGAAGCAGCTCCTCCCGCGAAGGAGCCATTTGACTGTTGCTTGGGAGAACCTCGTCACTAAGCAGAGAGTCACCAAGCAGCGCAGGCAGGACCTCTGCCTTCTTCTGTCGAGGCTCGGCTCTGGGTGCAGACTTCTGCGATTCGGCGCCCTGCGAACAAACTAAGCGATCAGGGATCAAAAAGAAACTGAAATTTAACTCACCCCAGCAGCAATGCTGGACCAGTCTGTATCATCATCGTGGCCCTTCTTAGGAGCATCATCTAGCAATGAGTTGTGTCCAGGTGCTTGAATGCGCTTGCCCGACTCCTGCTCCTCGACTCTTTCAGTCTCCTTCAGCTCGAGGCACCTCTTTGCCTCAATCCGCTTAATCAGATTCTTGATGCTGTTGACAAATAGAAGGAACTGCGAACATGTCACATGCCATACATACGTAACCGCGGCTGGAAGTGCACAAAACACCCACCTGCTCCAATTTAAGTGAACGCTCATACCTGTGCACATGCAATCAGTGGATGGGAGCCTGAGTGAGAAGAAAATGCCGACATCATGGGGCAGAGAACAGGTAGCACTTTCGTTGCAACTGCCTCTTCGCCCAGCTGCCTCGAAATCTGTTCATAAACACCGAGAATGCAGACCTGCCGTGCAGGTCGATCATAGCCAAATGTGTTTGAGTGGACGAAGCACAGACCACAGTTCGCTGCGAGCGATCAGCTGCTATGCCCTTTTCCAAGGCGGGCATGATTGGATCCTCCAGGCTAGAGCGGTCGAGCAGGTGCAAAATCTTGGACAGGACGATTAGGGCATTCTGGCGCAAGGTATCCGTCGACGTCTCCATGATGATATTCTTCAATGCAAGAGCATTAGTCGCTAGCTCGTTAAATGCGAGTACTCCAATTTACCAGAAGCCTTGGCAGAACTGAGGAGCGCAGTGTGGATTTCTCGATCTAGATATTGACGGTGAGCAACAGAAAAAGAAAGAAGACAGCAGAACTACCACCTTGTCAGCAAACAATGCCGTAGACTTTACAGCTTCGTCTTGGACATCCTTGGCTGAGCCCTCGTATGCCTTGAACACCATTGGGAGTACAACTGAGTATGGTGGTAAGCACCACTGAACACACATTGCTGACATTGGTTTGCTTACAGTCTCTCAGGGCGTCCGGCGTGCTTTTGCTAAGAAGAGTATGCATATGCTTCAGCCTGAGAACGGCGATTAGAGACATGGTAAGTTGACAGATTATAATGAGCAAGCTCACAGGATGAAAATAACATCCGCAGTGTCATTTGCTGAAGCCATAACTGGCTCGAGAGCAGGAAGAGTATCTCTTTGAAAATCTGCAGTCTCCTGATTCTCAGCAATAGTCATGACGACTGGCAGCGTGTGCTGAAGGAGAGCTGCATGTCGGAGCTCGGCGAGAACTGGAGGCAAAACCTGTTGGAGATGGTGAGGCAAACTAAGACAAGAGAGCGAGTACACAACAACCTTCTGAATCGCAATTTTCTGCTCAAATTTCGGCAAGAGAGTGAGAAGTGCCTTGAAAAACTGCGCCTTGCTGTTGTTGTCCCTCTCTAGCAACGTGTCCAAGTATCGGATGGCTGCAGACGATTGTCATGGTTCGAAACCGGATACTATTCAACCAAGCAATCACCCTTGAAAAGCTGTCAAATGAAGGCGGATAGCAAAGATTAGCGGATGAAATTCAGAAAAGAAATTGGAGCGTCATTTACGACATCATTGAAGTAAGCTGATGATAAGAAGGTCTTGGCATCGGGACGGTTCTTCGGTGCATGTGAGAGAAGCTGCTTTAAGACATCTGTGCACTGGACTCAATGCCACAAATGAGCGAAACAGCTGTGGGCATCACCTTGTAGGGACAAAGGAACATTCTCTAGAGGGAATGAGCCTGTGGTCACTTGCTTGCGGAACACAGTCATGTTCCTCTCTGAGGCGATCTGTTAGCCACAGTGGAATCATTTCGGTTGCTGATATCACACCTGCTGAAGAGAAGGGCGTCTTGCCAGAATTAAACACAGAATACAAGAGACTTCCTGTTACACAAATGAGCAGAGCACAAGTAACAAGCAACAAAAAAATGAAGACCAAGGGAAAACATATCGACAGAGTAATCATAGCTTTCTCCGGCAAGCAGCTCCGGAGCTGCACACCTGTATCAGAAGAACAGTTCAAATAAAATGAGTGATTCATCTGGAGACCTGACCACCCCATTTGGGGCTGCAACGGAAACGGGCTTGTGACATCAGACTCGTACTGCACTGTTGGAGGCTGCTCATTTTCAGTGCGTAACGTTAGTTACGAAAGGAATCGAAACGGGACGTAAAGGACCTTGGATGAGCTGTCCGGGTTCCCTGCGGAAATACACAAGTCAAAAAAATTAAAAGACCTGCAAAACCAAACACACAATAGACGGAGAAGCCGAATCCATTCAGCTTCCAGGAACCCTGCAGAAGAAGGTCTCAGGATGTTCTAGACGAAACATCCGCAATCACTTACCTTCGCTGTAAGAAAGATACTCTCCGGGCTCAAAAAGCGGTGTATCATTTTCGCATCTTTGTGGAGAAAGCTTAGGGCCTCTGCAAGCTGCAACATCCCTCCTTTTATCTGCGCTTGTGATCAGTGGGAAATGACTTTCATCACATTGGGATATCGGGGATACCTCGAGCTCGAGAAGTTTCGCATCAAGAACGTGCTTCGGTGCAGACGGCAGGTTTCTGTAATCGCCAAGCACGTTGGCAAGACTTGCAACCACAGGTTCGGTCACGTAAACCATGTCCTTGCTGATGAGAGAGTTGAGATACGTAAGCGCATGTAATGTCTGGCAAATATACCTGCTCTCTTCGGCAGAATTAAGCACTCGGATGATATGCGGATGGCTGCCAGGCGCTTAGAAAAACAAAGCTGCTTGATACCATGACATGGACATGTGCACCGCAATCGTGCCACCTGAGTGCCCTGCACCACAACTCAGGCAGCTATCAAGCCAAGACAAGCATGCGACAAACCTCTTTGCGTGCGATTTCGAGGGCAGTCTCTTGGCTGTTTTTAGGAACCCTATCAATTATCTGCATTCATGATCAGTTTAACGTTGACTATACCACCAACAAGTCCAACCAGGCACCTTCTTGTCGAAAATCCACACAGAAACCTCCTCGTTATTGCTCTTCCGCGAGGCTGCGTGAATACGCCTGTCGGGCCCGTTTCAGGAACATGACCAGCACCAGAAAGAAATGGCGGACCATGTCATGCCAGCACCGCCAGAGGCAACCTGGTCTCTTAGGTTGAATTCCTTGAGCAATGCGCTTCCGCCAAAGAAGGAGAATGTGCTCGTCTTCGGCTTGTTTGCCTGCGCTTGTTGTGCAGCGGCCACTGCGGTCGGCACCTTCTTAATTTGCGTGGTGCTGCGCGGGCGATCAAAGATGTCTAGACGTATTTTTGATAGACCCGGCTAAACCTGATGCGCTGAGGCTCCTTGTCGTCGCCGAAAATCGAAGACATGACCCCCTGCGCCTTGTCCAAAACTCTGCGCACGGCGTGTACTGTGTCGGAGCTGATCATGCCAGCGTCAAGGAGCGGATGGGGACCTCTCAAGGTTACTGCGGGCGCCGGGGGGGGCGGTCAGGGCAGGACGATCAAATTTGTTCAGGTTGGCGTACCGTCCAATGGTGTCATTGACTGAGCAGCGGGGCGAGAATGAGTCGGCGAGAGCGCTTTCAGGCAACGACGGCGATGTGGGCGCACCGCTCCAGAGCTCAGCGTCGCCCTCTGGAAGTGCCGTTGGGCTCGCCATGGTTAAGTTGAAAGGTTGCTTCCAAATCGCTGTAAGCTCGTGTCCGCGTTGAAGCTGAGAAGCACAGTGAGTGCTGCCGTCGACCCGGTGACCGGCTGCTCGTTTCTCTGCGCGAAGGCGTAAACGGGTGTACCCCTACCCTAAGCCCAGGCTGCCCAGCAGCAGCGCACAGCCACCGCGAGCAAGCCCGTAAAGGACCTCACCCGGGTCTTTCTCGGCTCAGCGCACCCCCCGTCTCCACGTTCGAGGCCGACCGTGAGCCTTGCGCTGCCGCGTCGGCGTGCTGATAACGATCGCGCTGCCGCGTCAGCGTGCTGATAAGAGCGATTTTCTTCTTCTAGGCATTCTCTTCCGCGCCCGGGCGCACCCGCTCCAAGCCGCCATGGTGCGCTCAATTGATCCGGAGACCTTCCGCTACATGACAAAGGAGGAGTCGCGCGTTCTCACGGTCCGTTAGGCCGCTTGTTGTTAAACATTTCAGATCTGACACGCGTACAGAGCGTCGAGCAGGGCATGAAGAATCACGAGCTCGTCCCGACCCCACTCATAGAATCGATTTCGAACCTACGTGGTGGCGGAGCGCACAAGGTGCTTCGAGTCCTGTTGCGCAACAAGATGGTTCACCATGATGCAAAGAAGTGTATGCCAGCCCCGCGTCTCTGCTCGCCTCCTGTATGATAATAGAGTTTCCAGATGATGGTTATTGCTTGACTTACGCGGGCTACGACGCCCTTGCGATCCGTTCGTGGCTGCGATGATTTTGTTTTGAGCCTCGGCACTGATAAATCTCGCAGGTAGCATGACCAACCGCCAATCCCTCGTTGGCTTGGCTCAGAAAATCGGGGTGGGCAAAGAATCAGGTATATGTTGTGGGAATTTGATGAAGCAGCTATCTAAACATTATTTAGATATATATCTCGCTGTCAATGAGGCAAACAAGATGCTCGCCTTGAAGCTGCACAGGTTTGAAATTGTTCACATGTGCTCTCAGTAACATTTTCCAACTGTGCACAGGCTTGGTCGGACTTCGTTTCGAACGATTAAAACAAATCGGGACTACCTCAAGCATCGGAGCAGCGCATCGTGGTTATACCTCTCTCGATTGGCAGCACTCAAGGAGTACGCATTTATGAAGGCAAGAAGCAACTCCTTTGATTGCTCCTCTGCGCGAATACTAAACTGCCCTTTTTAAGGCTCTGTACGAGAACAAGTTCCCCGTTCCGGAGCCTGTTGATGTGAATCGTCACTGTGTGTTGATGTCCCTTGTGGATGGATGTCCCCTGTAAGTGCATGGGTTCTGGCTCCTATGATTCGAGTAATTTTTCGCCAGGTATCAAGTGAAGCAAATGAAAAACCCCGCTCGAGTGTACCGGCAGTGCATGGATCTAATTGTCCGCCTGGCTGAGTGTGTGGGATCGTTTTCGACCTGCTGTTGTCTTGACTCTTACATGGGATGCACACAGGTGTGGGCTCATTCATGGGGACTTGAATGAGTATAACATACTCATTAGCGAAGATGAAAAGATCACACTCATTGACTTTCCTCAAATGGTGTCAACAAGTCATGAGAATGCTGAGATGTAGGCACAACCTTTCCCCTTTCTTCATCAAGTCTGAAACATGGCGTTCTCTTTTACATTATCAGGTACTTTGACCGTGATGTGGAATGTATCGTGAGATTCTTCTCCAAGAAGATGGGCTACGAAGGCATGGAGCGCCCAAACTTGGAATCAATACAGCGTGCCGGTAACATTGATGTGGCAGTTGCTGCAAGCGGATGGTTCGTCTTGGTTCTTTCCTCCGACGAGCAGCCTTCACTTATTGGGTTTTGTTTTAGGTCGAAGCAGCATCAGAAGCAGATGGATGGACTTCTCTCAGTACAGAATGTTGATGAGAAGCAACCATCACCCAGCGCATCTGATGACAGCTCTGATGATGAGGATGACGAGGAGGAGGAGGAAGAGGCGGAGGGGGAAGAAGAAGCGGAAGAAGAAGACGAAGGCCAAGGAGCCAGAAGCAGTGGAGGTATGGCAGAGCGACCTTCTGTCCCATCAACAGCCCCGACCGAATGAGGCTTAACTTCACAGCTGGACATGGGACTGCAGCTGGGTCCGGTAGTATAATTAGTTAGGTTAGCAGGCTGCGCTTATCGTAATCGAGATCGAACAATCCTTGACCGAAATCGTGATTGATAGCGAGATTGAATCCAAAGGCCGTACCGTATGTAATATCGCTCCTCTGGATCATCGGCTATCGATCCGGATCAATCAACTTGACTTGTGCCCCTACCGCTAGGGTTGCCACTTACGGCGTAAGTCAGCCTGGAGCCGCCGTAAGTGGGAGTGTAAGTGTAAGTGTAAGTCAGCCTGGAGCCGCCGTAAGTGGGAGTGGGAGTGAGGTTGGCTCCGTGTTTAAGCACTGACTGCACTGCGCACTGACTGCTGAACAAGCGAGAAACACGCTTTAAATTTTACAGTGTTTCTAGATCGTTTTGGGTCCGAATTAGTTCCTTTTTCGCTGGTCGAAGGGGGTATCCTGGGGGGCGACTAGTACTTACGACTGACGGCCGTAAGTCGATTTTTGGGGGCCTTAAGTGTAAGTGGAGTGTACGTTAAGTCACTTACCGTAGTACGTAAGTCGTTTGTAAGTGTAGGCGGCAACCCTATAGCTAGGGCCCACATACGGCTAGGGTTGCCAGTGACTTGCCACTTACGGCGTAAGTCAGCCTGGAGCCGCCGTAAGTACTAGCTATAGTGGGAGTGGAAGTGGGGTGTAAGTGTAAGTCGATCCGTAAGTCGGCTGTAATTTTTATAAGTGGGGTATAAGCGAGGCGAAAACACTCGGAGTCTGTCGACGTCGAATTCGATCGCGAAACACTACGGCTCGTTAACGTTGAAGCTCCGAGCTAGATCGAGGCTTTTTGAGCGATTGGAAGGCCCTTTAAAAATTTAATTTCAATCGATCAACCCTTTTTTCGACAACGCTCAGCTGAGCTCGAGCTCGAGGCCTAGGCTTCACGTCGGTCGGCGCTGGCACTTTGACCGGACGTCGACAAGTTGGAGGTCGGCCCGGAGCCCAGATTCCCGGAAGCGTCTAGATCCGGACGTCTCCAAGTCGACCTCCCTGCGGAAATCGGCCCCGCGCACATTCTCGTGCACTCGAATTCAAACTCACAGCCGCGGGGCCCGGGGGCCCCGAAGCACAGCGAACGCGAATTCAGACGTCGCGTACAGCAGATACAATGGCAACAGTCGATGTTCCTTTCGACGAAGCGCTGCTGCCAGATGAAAGGGCGCTTGAGTGGAGGGCTCGGGGCCGCGCGTCGAACGCCTCTCTGGCCGATGTTGTGGCATTCAAGGACGCGCTGGAGACATTCGAGAGACCCGGAATCATTGAGATCACAGGCCCGAGCGGATCTGGAAAGACAAGGCTTGCACTCGAGGTGTGGTGCCCGCCCCATCATCCCCGAAATTTTGATATAAGTTAGCACAGCTCCTGGCGACCTGCGTTGCCGGTGGCAGGCACGCCGTGTACATCGACGCGGATTGTCGTTTCCCTCTGCTGTTGTTCATTCATCTTCTCAAAAAGCGGTGCACATTTCCGACTGCTGGAAATCAACATCAGCACTGAGATCCGCTTCCTACAGGCAAGCTCAGGCTGGCATGCCTGATTCGGAGAAATTCACGTTTGTTGAGTCTTGTCTCAGAAATCTGCATCTTCTCCGCTGCACTTCATCAATAGAGCTGCTCAGTGCAATTCGTCGACTGCAATCCTCATTGCCAACGTCAAGTATGCATTTCGAGCTCATCATTTTGGATTCTGCTTCATCATTTTGTTGGCAAGATCGCGTCATGGACCAGGTTATCTTATTTGTTGGCAAGATCGCGTTGGATTTGTAATTGAATAGTCCACAGGATGCCTATTTCCAGCTGCTTACAGCAGTTGCTCTCGAGTTAAGAAAACTATCTTCCCTGTCAGGAGCCCAGGTTATAGCCACAAAAATTCAGCCAGTGCAAGCAAGGACAGATCGTGAAGTCCTGGGGCGGACATGGGCATCAGCTGTAAAGCGACGGTGCATGTGCACATGTGCCACGAAGCCTGCAATGCTTTTCTCAGAGCCCCCTCGTGTGCAGGTTTTTCATCCAATGTATTGGCGACTGGCTTCGCATTGAATGCGACAACGGATCCACACAACGAATATGCTGGTCCTGCTTTTCACTAGCTCAGTCGGAAAGCTCTACCTGTACATGTGATCCTTGTGAGTAGGCCACTACTACTATCGAAACTATTGCTCCGGCCACTTAGCCACTTGACCAGAGCTCGCCTCCTAGCCCCCGCCCCCAAAGCGAGGGGGCCAGCAGCCGGCTAGCCCCGCCCGATCGTAATCGTAATCGTAATCAGGCCAGGGCTCCCCCCGCCTATAGCCCATCGCAATCGTAATCGTGCTGATCGCACAGACCTCTCGCAGGAGCATCTTCATCCGCTACGGCACGGGCGTGGACGCGAAGCGCCTGCTCGGCTCGTAGCTAGCTAGGCTCCGATTCCCTTTTCTCCATCAGGGCACCAGTCCCTGCGGGTTACGCTCTATCCCAAACAGCACGGGTACAGTTAAAGCGCCGAGGTAGGAGGTCCGGTCGCGCCTGTAGCTTAGAAAGAGCAAGAGGAGCGGCTATTTATGCACTATTTCGGCTATTTCCAGCGAAGTGTGCAGTGTGGCACCCAGCAGCTACAACAGCCGCGGACCGGACATCCGCTTTCGTATGGCTAAATTGTTTTCGAGCTTCCGCTTCTACTTCAAATTTGTACTGTGAAGTCGCGGCAAGCCTAAAACGTTCTCAGCTCATTGTCTCCTTCAGACTTAGCTCATTGTCTCCTTCAGACGTACAAGGTAGCGGGCACGGAGGCCCTTCATGATTCGTGTCTCTGTTTCTGTCAACTTCGAAAGTACGTCTTGCTGCATTGAAGTACGTCAAGCCGTGCAGAAGAAACAATAAGGAAACGCCCATGCGAACCTGATGTTGTATCTCTTGCTGAAGATTTCCTCGCTGGATCGACTCCCAGCCCGAGTGCCGCATGCAAATCGAACGTAAAACCATGCAGACATCATCGGGAGTCTGATCGAGAGGACATCCACACAGCTGATTCTTCATTACCTGGATGACCACGGTGAGAATCGGTCTGCGCTATGCCAGCTATATGTGCACCTTCCCAGCAGATACTGCAAGAGCTGAATGAAGCGGACATGACGCCTTCGGATACATGCATCGCTTCCCTGCCTTCGAGATGGCATGTCCGCAGAGCTCGCCGTCGGCATCTCCATCCTTCCGCCTGGTAACAGCAAGCGTCTCCAATTCCTTTCAAAGAAAAAGGCGCCGTGTCAGGGATTTCGTGCAATCACAGCATACAGCATCGAGTCGCACCTTGCGAGAGCAGCTTTCAACATGCTTTGAGAAGTTCTTGCTTGCAACAGGCTGCCCGCAGATACTGCAATCTACAATGGCTGAACCAGCATCGTCATCACCAGCACGCTGCACAATTGGTGAGTTGGTTGAAACCAAGAAACCGAGGCAAGGAAGCGCACATCTTCAAGTTCGGAATCAGTGGCTAACAATGTGGAAGCCCTCTCGATCGCTGCATCCAAACGCTTCCCCTTGTCTTGGAGAAGTTCAAGTCTGGCCAGGCAAAACAGTTGGAATGAGTGACTCGTGGGTGTTTTTAGAGCACCTTTGCTCGCATTCTTGTCTTTGGCGATATCCATCCTCCAGACGGGCCAAATCTTCACTGTCCAGGGCGCTCGGATTATCTTTCACGCGACCAAGAAGATCTTCATCGTCCATGTCCTCAACTTTGAATTCCGCAGTAAGCTTCTCCTCAATCGCTGGCCAGAGCAATCAGTGGAAGAAGAGTCGAGGTGAATGCAAGAACAAGTACCAGAACGAGGAAGAGGAAGAGAGGCAATAGCGGGCGCTGTCGAAGGAATGAGCGGCTTTAAGGTTGCTAAATTCGACAGACTGCTGATGCCCGTTGCTGTCGCCACTGCGAATCCAATGTTCGCACTTGGACGCTTCATTAGGCCAAGAATATCAAGGCGCTTGGGTTGGTCTGAAGTGCCATAGCTGTTCAAGGAACTCTGCAGCTTTTTGCAACTTTCACTGCAGTACTGGCTGCCAGGCCGTGCAAAAGCCCCGCAAATCTGCAGTAGATTGCTCTTCGAACAACGACTGACAACATAAAAAAAAAGCAGCCATACCGGATTCTGGCATGTCTGCGGCGAGCCAGGCCGCCCCTGAACGACAATTGGTGGAACAAACACCACACGTGAGCGTCACAGGCCTACCCTTGGCGGGAGAGGCTTCTCGGATTTCTCAGATGATTTTGTTGATTGTTGAACCTGGTCCCGCTTCCATGTTCCCGTCTTGCCTTTGACATTACGCTTTGCTGGGTCACCTAGCGACCAGGTAAGAGCTTCCCACGTGCGAAAATTCAGACGTACCAGATGATGCCTCTGCAGGAGGCTCACTGACTGGATCGGTCGGCCTCGGCGCATCGGCTGACTTCGGGGAGCAGAGAGGGCACTTGTACTTCGTCAGGGTCTTCGCTTGCGTGCGACTGATCTTAACGCATCTGTGCTCCGCTTAGAATGGAGGAGTTCCAGCGGACGGATGGAAAGAGCTGACTTTCCGTGGAACCAATCCTCGCATTCGTCGCACTGGATCATGAATCCCGAACTTTCCGTCGATCTAAAGGCGAGCCGACAGCGTGAATGCCGGGCGATGATGCGACGGAGCCACCCTCACCTGCAGATGCAGTACCGTTCAGCATTTTTCCCAGAATCAGCGCCCCTCGCGGAACCGCGGCTTGATTCGGCTGGCGCAGGCGACGGCTCATCACGCTGAGCGGAGGCCTGCCTAGTCGTCAGGCTGCAGCAGGAAAGCAGGACATGCTATACTGACCGCTTCATTTTCATGGTCTTCTCGCATAAGCGCGCGCTTCCGCAAAGGAAGCGCGCCCTTCTTGTCAGACGGTTTGAAGCCCGCCTGCGCGCCCTCTGAGTCCGACTCTTGCCGGAGGCGCTTGCGCTCCTGCGCATACGATCAGAGTTTGCAATACGCCATGGTCGGCCTGCGGGCACCTCAGTCTCGCCCTCCTCGTCGGAGGAGTCTGCGTAGCTGGAGCGCTCGGGAGGGCGCGTGGCGGCCATTTCCATGAGCAGGTCGAGTGCCGGGTCGTTCTCCTCCCGATCCATGATGCCGCCGGATGCGCTAGACCTCCTTTAGCCACCTCGCTCCGAGGGCCCGTACGCGGAAACTTCCTAGATAGAGACAGAGAGAGAAAGCAAGAAATAGACACTCCACGGCTGAACAGCGCCCGCTGGAAGCGGCGAGGCGAGGCGCAGCCACGGGGGTACGAGTGGCTGTGTGAAAAAAAGTCAACGGGCCAAACAGGCCCTCGTTCTCAGCCATGTCCTACGACGAAGAGGAATCCGGTGGTTTCTCCTGTGTCGCTAGGTGCGTCGCCCCAGCTTCCGCCCGCCCGCCGCCGCCGTGCGTGACCGCTCACCGCACCCAGCGTCTGGAAGCGCTGCTTCGGCATCGAGGCGCCGTCTTCGGCCGCGGAGTCAGATGTTTTCAACGCCAAGCAGGCCGGTCCGCAGCTTTGTGGAGATGCGCGCCACACTTCCACGTAACGTGCGGCGCAGTCAAGTCTGCCATCGACAGTCGCGCTCTAGCCATCTCCCGGTGGAAGGCGACAGAAGCGGAGTTCACGCGGAGTTGGAGCGGGAACCCTGGAGCGTGCGCCCTGCCGGCGCCGACTGGTTCTCCTCTTCTGCAACCTCGCTTGCGCAGTCCGGGGATTCTGTACCGGATAGCCGTAGCGACGGACGGAGAGACTTTCAAAGGCAAGGAACGCGTGCCCACACTGCGGTTCTTCGATCTCTTCCGCGAGGATGCCAGCGGAAAGTACTCTGTTGTTTACATTGGTCCGCCCAGCTTCGATGTCTTCTCTTTGCTTGTCTTTAATGTGCCTCCAGGCGAGTACGAGGTGGGAAATCTTGGCGCAAAGAACAAGGCCCTCGAGCTCGTGGAGCTCGTCATCTGGAACGGCCAGCTTCTATCGGTTCGCACCGTTTCCGTCGCCTGGCGTTGATTCTGTTGCGATCACGTATGCATGCAGGTTGACAACAAGACTTCGATGCTGGTCGAGATCCAGGGACCGAACGCCATCCCGCGCGTGAACCTTGGTTCCGACTCCACCGGGCGGCCCTTCAAGGCTCGGTGGATGACCATTAAAGAGAATTTGCTATACATTGGCGGAGAGGGGCGAACTGACCACCCGGACACGTGCCAGGTCTTTACCAAAGGAATCTGCTTTTTTGATGCTTTTCTGAGCAGGCCGCACAGGTGAAGCGGGTGACCCCCGACTTCCAAGTCGAGACGATCGACTTTTTCGAGGAGTACCGGAAGATGCAGATTGCCTGCGGCTGCATGAATGTGCGCAGGTCCGGGGCGGCTGTTGGCGTCGAGTGATTGACCAGTGCTTCTCGCAGGGTTTCCTGGGTCACAAGGCCGTCTTCTTCCACCCCCTGCGGAGGAAGTGGATGATGTTTCCGCGGAGGGTGAGCCACCCCCGAGCGACTGACCGAAAGGTCTCGTGTGGGCGGTTGCTGACCTGTAGCCAGGTGAGCGGAGAAGTGTGCTCTCCGGCACTCGAGACATTCCGTGGTGCGAATGTGTATTTGATGGTACGCAGCAATCGTCGCGTCTCCTTCCTCTTGTCGTACTGAGGGCTGTTGTTCACCTTCCTCGCCAGGCAAACCACGACCTGAATGGAAAGTTCGACACCAAGCGCCTTCCTATCATGGACGATCCTGCACGAGGATTTGTCACCGTCAAGGCACTTCCAGGGTACGCGAGGCCCGGCTCATTACCGGGATTATTCAGTGAACACTTGTGCAGCCACGAAAACGAGTACATTGTCATTCGGACAACCGACTTCGGGCCCAGTGACTCGTGCACATATGCTGCGGTTGTCACCTTGGAAGGAAAGACACTGATGCCGGAAACGTACTTGGACGACCGGAAATGCGAGGGTGTGTTCTGTTTTCTTTGGAATTTTAGGCTATCGCTCACAAACAGCTGGAAAGGCTTGGAGATTATTGAGCAGCACAAGATCCAGAAGCTTCGCCCAGGAACTCCCCTCAATCTTGCACCTCCTGCGACTTTGAAGAGCAAGCATGGCCAGAGTTTCACAGCCTCTAGCGCTGCCATCTATCAGAGCGGGGCGCCATCAACACGGGCATTGTTCGTTGAGCTGGAGGTGGGGCCTTTGTTGTTCTCTCTCACGCTTGCGTGCTCCCTGAACGCTCACCTGACGCGGTGTCCGATATGCAGGCTCTGCGAGCAAATGTCGATGCCATGCAGCGGGATGTCTGTGCTGCCCGTTTCAGGCAGATCACGTTCGAGGAAGCACTCCGCACTGTATGTTGAAAATTTTCTCAGTTGCTTTCGGTCTTCGAAGTATTCACGAGGAAGATCGCAGGGACGTGACACGTATGGCTACAGTGGCGCTCAGTACAAGGACCCCGTCATTTACAACTCGGGATTCACGCCATCACGGCCATCGAATCCTGGTGGATACGCTGGTTCTCCATCGGTCACGAAACCTATTGGAAGGTATGTTGATCTTGTGCATGTGTTTATCGCTGTGGGGTGTCCTGACCCGGGATTCCCCGCCCCCCCCCTCCCTCCTCCTCCCCCCTCTTCCACAGTGGCGTATACGATCCCACTCCCACATATGGAGGCCAGCCGTCCATTTACCACTCCGCGAGCTTCAATTCAAACAACCCGTATGGCAACGGCATCCCTATACCCGTGCAGCAGCCGCTCTACAGCTCGGTATTCTTTTGCCGCCGTTCTGAATTGAATTCGGCATTCCTCACATCGCTGCGATTCAGGTGCAGCCGATCCGTACGTCCCAGGTGCAGATGTCGTCGCCTCCGCCACGTTCGTCTTCTCGCGCTGCTGGAGCCATTCGCTTTTAGTGCGGATTTCTGCACGCATGGCAACCATGTTTTTGTTGCAATGACGATGTGACGTGCACAAGGGGGTGCTCTTTCTAAGCTACGGGCGCGCGGGACCACTCCTAGACCGTCAACGCTTTAACTATACCCGTGCTGTTCGGGGTGAGAGCGTAACCCGCAGGGACTGGTGCCCTGATGGAAAAAAGGGGATGGGAGCCGAGCCTAGCTACGAGCTGAGCAGGCGCTTCGCGTCCACACCCGTGCCGTAGCGGATGAAGATGCTCCTGCGAGAGGTCTGTGCGATTAGTACGATTACGATTGCGATGGGCTATAGGCGGGGGGAGCCCTGGCCTGATTACGATTTCGATTACGATCGGGCGGGGCTAGGCGGCTGCTGGCCCCCTCGCTTTGGGGGCGGGGGCTAGGAGGCGAGCTCTGGTCAAGTGGCTAGGGGGTCGGGCTGCAGCGGCGGTGATACCTCCCTCCCAAGTGCACATGGTCGTCAAGGGGTGTATGGCACACGAAGGATCAGACGGGAGTAGGTGGAGCCGGCCTCGCAGGTATCACCGCCGCTGCAGCCCGACCCCCAGCAGATAGCCAGCGAAGTGCGGTTATCATTGAAATGACTACAGCATCTTGCCCCCAGGAGAGCTAAGACCAACCCATAAGAATTACGATTTACGAAGGCCAAGCCCAGGGCAGGCCCTGAGGGAGCTGAGAAGCTAACGTTATGCCGTGCCGATTACGATCACCCATAGCTATATATACATAGCTAATATAAGCTTCAAGGACCAGGAATTACGATTACGGCCATCAAGGGAGCTAAGAAACTACTATTGCGATCAGCTAGACATGGAAAGCTTAAGCAGGGTCCAAAAACGACGCAGTGACTTAGCTTATAATTAATTTTTTTTATAAGAATTACGATTAGCCTAAGCCTCCTAAGCCTAAGCCCAGGGAGACACTGGGGCCAAGCAAGCTAAGAAGCTAAGAATTACGCCCCGGGTGCCCCTGGTGCCGCTTCCAGGCGGACCGCGACGGCTCTGCTGCGCGGTGCGTAATGTGTCTATCGTTGCTCCCTGCCTAGCCCAGCGGCCCTCTAATCCTTTAGGGGCCTCTGCGGCGCTGCTATATATCCTGTCACCCCGGTCCACGGGCGTGTCTTTTGCTTCATCTCTCTCTCTCTCTCTCTAATTGTAGCCCGGTGGCCCCCTAACCGTAATTGTAATTTTCTAATATTCCCCCCTCTCGCCGAGTCGGCCTAGCCACTAGCCCAGTTGACCCGTGACCAGCCCCCTGCCTAGCCCCGGCCCCGTAATCATTGAATCGTAATCGTAATTTTTCAGTTGACCAGCTCGCCTCCTAGCCCCCTTATCAGGGACACAAGAGCGCATTCTGCTAGAAAGTTAATTGTAGAAAGTAGAAAGGAGTCCAGCACGCCTCTGATCGCGTCGTACCCGAAACCCTCGCCGCCCACGACCGCCGCCTGCTGAACGAGCTCGTCCACATAGTCGGAATGAAGCGAGTATTTCGTAGAGAGCCTGGCCGCCGCGAGCTTGTACTGGAGCGCGCGCCTTTTGATCTCAATGCCCTTCTCCCGGAAGAGCCGGCGTCGAATCTCTTCGACTGTGAGTTGCTGTTCCACGTACTCCCGTAGCTCCGCAGCTGAGATTGGGATATGCACGCCGCGCATCGCTGCTGTTTCCCGCGCGCTTACCGCAGCCGCCGGAATAGGTGCGCCGCGTATAGACAAACTGCTGCGCACCGCGGCGAGCGACTCGGCGCTGTCTGCGCTGCACAGGACGGAATCACTGTCCCCCCCCCCCCCCCCCCCCCCTCCCCCGGTTTTGGGCAGCCCCAAATTGAAACCGGCGCTGGCGCGGCGGCGGCAGCGCGGAGGACCCGAAGCGGTACACAGCGCAATCGTTGCGCATGCGCTGTACCGCGCATGCATAACGCGACCAGAGCGCTAGCACCGCGGACTGCATGACGGAATCGCTGCCCCCCCCCTCGCAAGCGGGGCCTTATATAATTAGCTACTAGGCTAGCTATAGCGGGCGCCGGCGCCGCGGCGCGCGCGCGGGACCTTGGCGCGCGCCGGCGGGCGCGCAGCGCGCGCGGGGATCCGCTAGCAAGAAGGATCTATGCGCGCCGATTCTCTAGCACTCGAGCTCGTGTCTACGTAGCTGTCTTGCCGATATCGATCGCGCGCCGGCCGCGGGAAGCCTTGATCTTGAATTGATCACTGAAGCCCGCGCCCGCAGTACTAGTGGTCGAAAACCGATATCGATGGTAACGGGCCCGGGGGCTAGACGCCCGCGGCCGCATAACTTTTAACTTAGTAACGTATGATGATCAGCATTCCGCTTTCTTCATTTAATTATGCCACTAGTACTGCCAGGCTGGGCCAGCGCGCTGCCTGTGCACGATCCCTTGTGAGCGCTCCGCGCGCCGCGCAGCGTTTTGTTCCTTGACCTTTCCGTTGCTTACGCAGCGGATCGCATTCCTGCCGGTGCTCCATGGAGCGCGCCACTTTCGTGGCGCCTTCCCAGGTGCGCCTCCGCGCGCGCGTCGAGCTCGGCGTCGCCCTCGTCGCGAGCTCGGCGTCGCCCTCGTCGCCCCCGAGGGCGGCGCGTTTGACGCCGCGCGCGCGCGCAACGCTGCAGGCTTTCTCCCTGACGAGGCCGAGCGCGCCCAGGTCCGCGCCGTCCCAGCGCGCCGCCCGCGTTGGAATGCCCGCGTTCGCAACCCCGCGCGTGCAGGCACTCGCACTGGGAGGCCCGCCAATCTACCCTCGCGGAGCGTGGATTGGAACCCCTGGGTGCCCGCCCCACCTCCGATCTCGCGTGCGCTGTCCGAACCCCCTCTGCGCGCTTCCGCCGCCCCGCAGAATCGACCAGGGAGGGATCGCGCTTTCGCGCTTTCCCCGAGTGCGCGCCTTCGATTTCGATTGCCGATCAATTCCGATCTGACCCCCCTCCGCGCGTGCGCCGCCTCGGCCCCGCAGGCTACCGACGGGTCCCGGCCCCGCCGGGCCTGCAGGAACTCCCACCGCCCAAGAACGACGACGCGATGCTGCGCACGACACGCGCGCGGCCTAGGCCGTGCGGGGGTGGAGCGTTACTCCCCTTACGGGCCTCGGGGGGGAACGGCCGGGCCGGCAACGGCGAGGGCCGCACCCTCCTATGGGTAGCCCAGACAGGCGTAGTACACGGCTAGCTAGCTCTGTCTACGCTGAACGCACGTTTGATCAGCGTGACTGAATTCGACGGCTTTGGCGTGTATTTTGCTGGCTTTGGCGCACGTCTGATCAGCGAATTTTGCTGGCTTTCGCGTGTATTTCGAAGTGACACTGGTATCTGGCTGGCTGTTCTGACTAGCTAGCTTTTTTTTCAGGATAGCCCAATTCTTGGGCGTTTGTTGTATTCTCAGACCACTGACTTCAACGTATGCACTACCGGTTCGGAATGGGCCGAACTCTGGGTCAGCTCATGACCTGTGGCCGGTACACAGGGATAGGCGCTTCGACGCTAGCTCTAAGCGTTCAGTGTGGCCTTGGGGGAGAGCTTGGGCGGGGTGTCCTTCTTGGGCTCGCGTTGGCGGTACGTAGTCGGTAGGGGGGGTGGGGGGGTGGGGTGGGGTGGGGGGTAGTACAGGCCTAGGGCGGTTGCACATCCCCCTATCTTTGGGCGTGAGGGGCGCGGGGCGGGTGTCCCGGGGGGCCGGGATGGGGCTGGGTACGTAAGAGAGGGGTGAGCCGCTGAGCACTGGCTAGGTGGGGGCTCAGCAGAGCCGGGGCTAAGGTGCGGGGCGGGTGGCGAGGGTGGCCTGATCGGGGGTCGTGGGCGCGCGCCTGGATTTGCTTCACAAAGCATACATGACATCTGTGTGTCTCGCCCGTGAGGGGAGCAAGGCCTTGAGGCCGCTCAGGTAAGAGGAAATGACTAAAGGAAAGAAAGAAAGAAAGGGGGTGGCCTGCCAGGCTGGGGCCCCAGCTCTAGGGGGGTCCTAGAGAATCTACGCCGCTGCGTTGTCACAGTGTCCGCCGCCGCGGCGCGGCGGCCGGCGAGGTAGGCCTCTACGGCGGCGGGGCCGCCGATGGCCGCCGTGAGCTCGGTGAGGAGCTTCTGGGTGGCCTGGGAGTTGGCGAGCGTGATGTTGGCCGGGGCGGGGCCGGGGGCGGGGGCCGGGCCCGGGGCGGGCGCGGGGCGGCGATCGGCGCGGGGGCGGCGGCGGCGGCTGCCGCGGCAGCGGCGGCGGCGGGGTGGGGCGCGGGGGCGGCCGGGGCGGCGGGGGCGGCGGCGCCACCCTTGTTCTTCTTGCGCCCGTCGGGCCCGAAGCGCTCGGCCGCGCGCTGGCGGGACTTAATTTAGCTTGGCTGCGGCTGCGATCTTGGCGACCTCCTCGTTGGTATACAGCTTCTACATATGCATATGCATATGATCATGATCATGAGCTCAATTGCAAGGGCCTAGCTATGCGCTTGCGCGCATGGAGTATATATTTATGGGCCAGCTGTCCTGGTTTCCTTGTTTAGAAATTTGCATAATGGATGCTTCAGGCCTGTGCACTGGCATGTAAGTTCGAGCTCGAGCGCGAGGAGGGTGCCCAGCTCCCTCGTGCAGTTAAAAGCTTTCGAATTGCTCCCCTAGGGGGCCAAGGGCGTCCCAGAGCAGACGGGGGCCGACTTATTCGTGTGTATATCGCTATCGCAGGCGCCCCTCAAGCTCGCCGACCGTATAGGAGGCTTGCATCGAGGGGGGTGTCAAGGGGACCAGTCGTCTCGTGGGAGAGGGACTCGGGACCGGCGGGCATGAGGGGCGGGCGGCGCGGGGCCTGGCAGCGACCGCCGGGGACGACTGGGAAGACTTCGACGGAGCCCGGGGATTCCGGGTCCGATAGTGGGCGAGCGTCATCCGGCTCGGACCCCACGAGGGCGGGTCCCGGCGAGGCCGGGCCCTGAGGCAGGCGAGCGCCGTCTGGCTCAGACCCCGCGGTGGTAGCTGGGCGAGCGTTTGAGTGCTCATGCGCCCGGGTATGCGTGGGGGTCGTCGGCTTGCATGCCGGCGCCAGCGGCGCCAGCAGAGGCGGCGTCGCAGCGGGGCGGGGGAGCGGGGCGCACCGCCGCGTCTTGGGGCGTTTGCTCCGCGTCCCGCCAGAGGCCTGCGAGCGTCGCGCACGCGTCACGGAGAGCCAAGTGAGCGGGGGATGCGGCCCCGTGGTTCTTGAGTGTCGTGCTGGCGCGGGCGGCCTCGCGCACGGGCCGCTGGCGTCGGCATGCTCTGTGGCAGTACGGGGCCGGCGTCAAAGTTCGTGGAGGAGGGGCGCGGGCGGAGGGCGTGAGCGACGGGCGCGGGGAGGGTCCCGCATGATCGGCGGCAGCGGAGCCGGGTGCGTTGGCGGAGCCGCGCGTCCGACTGCCGGAGTCGAGTCGAGTTGTGCGTCGTGCGCTGTAGACGTGAGCTCAGGCGAGCCGCGCATGCGCGGGTGGCAGGCGTTGGCGGGAAGGCGGGCGGAGCGAGGACGGGAGCTTAGATGAGCGTATGTTGGCTCTAGATGTGGTGTGGCGTCTCTCGGGCGCGCTCGGAGCGGCAGGAGAAGGCGGCGGGGATCGGCCCGTTTAAACACGTTACCGCGGGAGCTGGCGCGAGTCGCGGCGCCATCAGGGGCGCGACTGCTCTTCTAGGTGTCTGTGGTGTCGCTGCGGCTGCCGTTGCCCGCCCGGCTGACCTACTTTGCGCGTTCGGGCCGTGCTGGTCGTAGGGCGTCGGCGCCGCGAGTTTTGGGACCGGCCACGTGCAGTGCTAACAGGCACCCGCGTTAGGGAAGCCCCACTGCGCCGGCTTACTCGCTCGCGGGCCTTCGCGCAATTTTCCGGGGTTATGCTTGCAATCTGACTAGCTAGCTATATATAGGGTCCGCAGTCAGCGACCGCGAGGCCGGGCAATTGCAACGCCATGGCACAGTTCACGGTTCCACTACCCTTGTCTGACTGGTTCACTGTCGATTGTGCCTTGGGCCTTAAGCTTCGGGTCCTTCGCCTTTCGTCAACTGGCTTATATTAAGATCTTACTACTTGCTACTCGTGTTCTACTTGGCTTAAGATCAGAGATCAGAGGTGCGGGCGTTGCAATTGCCGCAGTGCCTGGAGGCACACCCTTTACCCGGTGACCCTATAGCTTATTGATTGGATCTGACCCCTTTTCGCGCCCCCCGGCGCCCACCGCAGGCTGAATCCATGCCGGGCCCCCCAGGGCTCGTAAGGGCTCCCGCCACCGCCCCGAGACGGCTCCCGCCGCCACAAGACGCGACGCAGCACCACGTCGTGCATGCGGGCACATGTAGCTATTTAGCTAGCTAGAGTGTCCGCGGGAAGGCGCATTACTCTCCTTAGGGGGCCTCGCAGGGCCCAGCTGGCCAGCTCGCTGGTGGGCTGGGCCCGCGGCCGCGGCGGCCGCAGTGTACATCCCAGACTTGTAGCCCGGACCTGCGTTTTGAGTACGTGTCCAAATGCGAGAAAGATCGGATGCAAAGCGTACGAAGGTACTTGAACTTATAATTAGATATAATTATATATAATCAGCTATACATATAGTAATTATAGGGGACCGTCGCCCGGCCGCGCCACGTGCACGTACGTGCACCTACTGGGCCATGCATATGCGCGCAGGGACCCATGCGCACGTGCACTAGTACCGTACTGCATGCGCATGCATATGCCATGATGCCATGATCATGATGCACTATAGCTAGGCCGCGCCCTCTGGCCTCAGGTCAGGGCCTGATCATGAGGCTAGCGCGCGCTATACTATGATATATAGCTAGCATGCATATGGTGTGCTGGGCCCGCTGCGGCGCAGCTGCAGCGCTAGCTGTACATGTACGTATACATGTACGTATACATGTGGCACATTGATAACACTGGCATACTAGCCGCGGACGCGATAGTAGTACTACGGTACATGTGGCACATTGATAACACTGGCATACTAGCTGCGGACAACGCAGTCTAGAAGTGGCGGTGCTAATGGGGGCTAAGAACCGGTTCTGCCCCAGGCACGCGGCACGCGGCCGCACGCGCACGTGGCGGGCCCCCCGGCGGGCTCCCAGGAAGAACCAGTTCTCCTGGCCGGCGTGCGCACGTGCCGGTCCGCTGAATGCAATCATGGCATCTGCAAGCGCCCCGCGCGGCCGAAACGCCACAGGGATCATGCGCACTCTGCGGTCGTTCTGGCGTCCGGCATACCGCGTACCCCCAGACACACCCAAAAAAGCAGGACCAGCAGCTGTAGGCGCTCGGGCTTTTCACGTTCGGCCCCGACCAACGCTTTCAAACAGCTTCCGAGTTCAAGATGGCCTGGACCAACGTGCGAAAGCTTAATATCTAGTATGGTTTGGCCAATATTGAACGCTTTTTGGTTGATGGTAGGCGAGTATGGGAGCCTACACAGAACTGATTAACAAGGAGATTCGGTGAGCTGGCGCGAGGTCTGCTCTGATCGTGCTGACCGCCAGCTCAGCACCCGGATGTCCTGGATGCGCGCTTATGGCTCTCAGGTATTTTAAATCAACTGATTTCTTTCCCTGACTGCGGCCTCACTCTCCGACAGTTTGGTTTAAGCGAAGGAGTACTGGAACAGTCGATTGGTTCGTGCGTGCTAATACTCCTCCTGCTAACCATGCCCTGCTAATCGTGATCTCGTACCAGCCCCGTACCAGGACAAGAGCCGTAACTACCAATCAACTGGTCCCGTCCGCGCCACCGCGCCACCGCGTCGGAGCGCGGCCGTTCAAACACCAGGGCGCGGCGAGCGTATCACAGAAGCGGATCTTTACGCCGACCTCGTTTCTGAGAAGCATGGCGTGCTTCGCCCCAATAGCGCGCGGCCATTAATTGTTCGTGCAGTCGACGATAGCTCGTCGGCCAGGTGCATACTTTCAAGATTCTTTTTCCTTGAGAAGAGTGTCGTGATTCCAACCGCAGGCCTCCTTCTGCCCGGCCTCACAGTGCTAGGCCTCCCTCTCCTCAGACTGGTAGGCCAAAGAGTGCGCGCCCTTAGCATAGAAAGAGCAAATGTGTTTTAGCCGTTGTGCTTTTAGAGTGAACCCAAGGTCCGCGTGGCACCTGCAGTGTGGGCACCTCGCCTGGCTTGCTGATGGGCTGGGCCTGTGGCAGCGGCGCTACAGTGTGCATCGCACTCTTGTGGCCCGGACGATTCGATTTAGATCGTGGCAGCAGCAGATGAATCCAATTTTTGCAAAATGAAATTAATATCTCTGCAATGCATTATCTATCATGGTCAAGTTAAACTTGAAAACCTTATATATTGAGTTGTGATTACGATCGGAATCAGAGTTGCGAATCGATTACGATCGGAATCAGAGTTAACGTTGCGATTACGATCGTAATCCGATGATCAGAGTTAACGTTGCGATTACGACGTCCAACTTTCACGCATCACGCATCTAGCTTCACGCATTAGCCAACAGATTTATTACACCTGCCGTATTGCCCCTTCCATTGCGCATCATGAGATTCAGACCGTCTTCGTCCTGTTGTGAGCGATTTCATGTGATGGTGGGCACCTGGGCCATAGCACTCGGAAAATCAAATGATGATATCGATGGGTTACCACCATCATTGAGTCCTTTTCAAAAAGTGTCAGGGGTATTACCAACAGTGCATACTGGGACAGGCATTCTTTACATGCCTGTGACGAGAGCGGAAATATGGCAGTTGAGCTGGCGCTGATCGCTGGGAAGCTGTGCTTGCTGCTGCTGCTGCTGCTGCTGTTGCTGTTGGTGCCCCGAGAGGTGGATGGGCGCTGCTGAGAGCTGGAGACTGCCGATCCCATGGAGACCGTGAGAGAAAGAAGAAGAAGAGAAGAGTATGTATAAGACACGCCCAAGCCGGTTGTGCGGTTTTGACGAAAGGCGAAGGACCCGAAGGCCCGAAGCACAATCGACAGTGAACCAACCAGACAAGGGTAGTGGCGGCGCAGACATGCGCCTATACAGTTCACCATGTATGCCCCGGCGGTCCGGCGCTCATACACGCAAACCTGGAAAACAATCGGCGAAATCCCAATGCGGGCCTCTTCCTAATGCCGGCCTGGGGTATTCCCGATCCTGTTCACATTTGAAAATCCGAATCTTATTGTTAGAGAGAGAAAGATTAAAGAACCATGCCATCGGCATCATCAAGACAGTCAATGAGCACCGTGGCACCACAGGAGAACCAGAATCATCACTGAAAACCGGAAGGTCAGCAGGAGAGGAAACATGCAAACGTTTAACGGAAGGAAGAAAAGAGGGTTCACTGGATCCGGCCGTCAAACCATCGGAAAAGCAAGGAGTAGCAGGGGAAGAGGGTCGACGGCGCTTCAGGGTGAAACCAGGGGGCAAAGCAGGATCAGTGTCCATAGGATCAGAGGAAGAAGGAAGAGAAGAGGAATGGTCCCCAACATCGGGAGCATCGTCAGTGACGTCAGCAACAATTACAGGAGAAGATAGAGGTAAATCAGCGTCGAGTTCAGGATCAAGGAGGTCAATAATCACTTGAGGAGAGAGCGGAGGCGAGCTGGGAGCATCAGCATCATCATTGAGAACGCCAGAAGCTGGCGCAGGAGGGTCCAAAGCATCGACACGGCGACGGCGAAGAGGCGGCTCGTCCTCAGTGTCAAAGTCCGGGGGGGGATGAGGGGGGGTGTGAGGGGGCGGAGGAGACGGAGGAAGTAGAGGGTCAGGAGCAGGAGCAGGGTCCGGTGCCTCAGGAGGGTCGTCGTCATCCGAAGGGGAGCTTGTAGAAGAATCATCAGGTTCATCAGGGCCCAGGTCGGAAAGCTCTGAGGAGTCTGATCCAGTGTCAGGGGAGGATTCATAGCCTTCAAGATCCTCTTTTTCGAGCCGCTGCAATAGAACAGGCCGTGCACTGGCATAGGCAAACTGAGCAACAAGGGAGCTAGGAGCTAAATCGGGGCTAGGGGCAGGCTGATTGATATGCTCGCAGTGCTCAAAAGAGGCTAGGGAATGGTCATAAGCACGAGCCGCGTCCAAGAGATTAGAACAAAATGAAGAATGAGATGGGTCAGCTGTAGAGATGAAACGGAAGTCCCCACGGACATAAGTGACTTTGAATCGAGGTAAACGACGAGGAAGCATGTCCATGAAATCGTCGAGCTCGCGAAACAAGGCAGACATCAGAGTGGCCGTCTTTAAACCGGTTTTGGAGGAAGGCGGAAGGGGCAGCTGTATGTCAGGGTCCATCGCAAACGTAGCAGCAGCTTCAGAGCGACCTGTACGATAGGCCAGAGAATACGAGCGGAAAATGACGTGCAGACCAAGGATCCGAACAACCTGCCACTCCCAGTTCTGCAAGAACATCCAAGTATCAGAGAAACGGACCGAGCCAGTGAGCAGCCAGGCAACGAATCGTGCAGAAGGAATGGGCATCGGCTGGAGCTGCAGGGCATGGAAGATAAGCGACCAAAACTGCTGCACTACGGGGCAGAGAGCAAAGACGTGCAGTGCGTTGCAGTACCGGTGGCAGACCGGACATAGCGAAGAGAGAAGCTCACTGTCAAGCAAATTCGCCGAAGCGGGACGCTGAAGATCACGCGCAGCCATAGCAGCGATGCGGGACGATGTGCGGAGGGCGTTGTAGCGCAGAGCAAAGTAGCCGTCAAGGACGCGCTGCGTGAGAGCGTAGCGCAGGTCGGGAATCACCGTGTTAAACCAGGGAAAGCGATCAGTGCGCGCATCGTAGCCCGGCGGCCAGAGGAACTTTGGAGAGAGATCAGCACGCCACTTAGCCTCAGCGGTCGTCGGCGCCATGAAAGCGTGGGAGGAGAGGTACTTATACACGTCGTGAACCGTGAAACGCGACGGGGCAGCAGGCAGCTTGTACGCAACCGACTTAGAAAGGCGCAGCTCTTCCTTTGAACGATCGCTGATGTTCTCGCGGTCAGAGTAGAACGCAAACGTACGGGAAGACGACGGTGGCAGCGGACGGAGTGCAAGGTCGGAAAGCTGCACTGAGTTCATGAGGAACCGCACGAGTGCGGGCATGTAGGACAACTTGCAAGCGTTCTTAACTAGGCTAAGCGCATGCGCAGGCACGGGAATGAAGTCGATCGCACGGGCCGCGGGCCGGATCGCAAGCACATCGGGGAGAGCAACGGGATTGTCAATCGAAGCACTGCAGGGCACGTCAATCTCATGAAAAGCGAGCTGAGTGTCAGGAAGAAGGCGAACGCGACAGAGAGCTACGCCCTGGAGGGAAAGGCGCTCAGCAGCAAGTTTCGAGAAAGGGCCAATAGCGAGTCCTCCAGGTTCGTGTTTCCAGTCTGCAGTTTTACCACAACGCCAAACCTCTTGCGCAAGTCGATTATTGAGCGCATGCAGCTGGTCGCGCAGTTGCTCGGGATAGGAGGGCTCGACATAGAGAGTATGTTCCCCAGAGAAGTCCCAGATTTGATAGTTGAAACGGAAGCCGAGACGGAAAAGCAGCGTAAAAGTAAAGTCACGCTCATAGTACGTGTCTTTCTTATACCAGGGGTGCATGATCGGCATACGCAGGAAATCCCAAGCGCAGCGGGGCTTCTTGACATCGAAAATAGTCCGCCAAGCTTCGAAGATGGCAAAGAACGGGTCAGCAGGCGGAGGCCACAGTGGCATCACCAGGCGATCAGTCCTGTTGAGAAAAGGAAGCCAGAGCCCAAAACCACCATTCTCCGTGAAAGCCTCAATAATTTCTCGACCAGGAAGAGCTGCCGGGGAAGTAAGCCACGATTCCAAAGAGTTTGCGGCAAAGGCCAGCTGGAAGTGTTCAGGGGAGGGTGCTCCGAGACCACCGAGAGATACAGGCCGACACGAAGCAGTGGTCATGCCCTGATGAGGTAAGATGAACGCATCAGAATTCGAAGAACGCTTCCAGACGAAGGTCTGTAGGGATTTTGAGATAGCCCGGAGAATAAGAGGTGGTGCTGGAACTGCCCGAATATAGAAGCTCAACACGCCCTGACAGAAGGCATAGGCTATGCGACCCCATCCAAGAAGGGAGGACTGGAAATCAACAGCTGTCTCCGTAAAGAAGGTCGCTTTATGCTGAATCATGTTCCATGATTGATGATGCTCACGATCAAGAAGGAGCTGATGCGGGAAACCCAGCTGCTTATGGCAGGCGGGGTCGAGCTCAGAGGCGCGAAGAACAGGGAAAGGCAGGGGATCAGCAGGATCAAGATCCAAAGGTGAGGCAGCAGGTTCCCTGAGGACAATTGCAAGAGATTTCTCCATAGATAAATGCTGACCAGAGAGAGATTTAAAAGAGCCGAAACGTGCATGGATAGCCAAGAGGGAGTCACGCAGAGATAGCCCCTGGGCGCGGAGCAGGAACAGCTGATAAATATCGTCAGCAAACTGGACGAGGGGGGTGCCAACAGGGCGGGGTATATCAGTGAGCGAAAGCAAGAGGGAACGTAGAGGGCTGATCGAGAGAATGAAAGAAACCGGGCTCCAGGGACCACCTTGAATGGTGCCCACAAGACGTGAGAACACAGAAGAGAAGAGCCCATTCGCAAATACAAGTGCACGGAGGGGAGCTCTAGGGTTGTACAAGCAGTGATGCATCCGCCGGATAAGCCAGGGCCACTGTTGAACATGGAGAACGAGCGCCATTATAACCCAGAGCAACAGATCGTAGGCAGACTTGAGATCCGAGTCGAACCCAATAACACAATCATAATTGGCGTAGCGGATGCGTGTATACGTGGCCAGCACTGCAAAGATGTTTTTATGAACATCCCGACCTTGTACAGATCCAAACTGATCTTCAGGAATGATGAGTTGCAAGATTGGATTGGCTAGCGTAACCATAGTCCGCTCGAAAAGGCGCAGGAGCGTGTTAGAGACTCCAATAGGTCGGTATTTCGAGGCATCAGTGGGCAGGCCAGACCGTTTCCAGATGAAAGTGTAGGTCAAGTCGCGCATAAAATCAGGAAGGAAGCCTTGAACAGCAACCTTCTGGAAGTAGGCAGCCAGGAAATCAGACCAAGTTTTAATGTGCATCTTAAAGACGCCAATGGGTATCCCATCCGAGCCTGGTGCCCCATGGGCATAAGCTTTACTGATGGAGAAAGCTACGTCATCAGATGAAATTTTAGTCTGTGTACGCCAGGTAGGTGGGACAGTTCCCTGAACATGGGGCAAAAGATCGTCCACAAATTGTTGAGTGAAAGCAGCAGCGGATGGATTATCCTGGGCCGCAGGAAGGGAAATATCAACAGCAGGGTCCTCGGGGGGCTCGGGAGAGGGGCAGAGAACGTCAAGGACAGAGGTCTGAGTCAAGAGGAAGGCAGGGGTGGGAGCGCCCAGTTCTTCAAGCTTTTTGGCCAGGTAGTTTGCAACCGCTGTAGGCTCAACAGCGACAGCAGTGGAACCATCCGAGGTGAAGTGCAGTGGCGGGGGAACAACGGAGGAGGGCTTGGTAAGCCGCGCCCAGTCGCGCTTAGAGCCGCTTTCAAACGTGAGCCGGTGCTGAAGTCTAGCGAGCTGGCGATTGTTGAGAGAGACCTTCTTCTGAAGTTCGCGCAGGGATTCAAGCCTCTGGGTGCGCTCGCGGTACAGCGCGACAGCATCGGAGCCGGGCGGCAAGCGGTAGATCTTCACCTCGACATCGCCCAGCGCTTTGTACGCCGCGCGTTCATGCGTGTATAGCTTGCTAATCACGTGCGCTCTGTGCTTACGCGCCATCTTGCAGAGCCGCTTACAGAATGCGCGCCAAGTGTCATCAAAGGCGGCAGCATCAGCAACTACCCCATTGTTCCCACGTTCTTGCAGGACAGTGTTCAGGAACTGAGTTAAGTGCGTTTCCGTACGCTTGCGCAGAGCTGGGTCAAGACAGACTGGGTCGCCGCGCTGAGAGTACTGTCCAGGCAGGTTGCTGACGAAATCGTACGGGAACGCTTGCACGCGGGACCGGGGCGAGTGACGGTGCACACGAGGGCCTGAAAAGGAGAGAACAACAATACGGTGGTCAAGCTGAAGATGGAGCGCATCGGACGGCGCTAGGAGCGAGTACGTGGCAAGGCGGCGCTGGAACCACTTGGCGAGAGCAAAGTCGAGGCGCGAGTTAACAGCTTTAAGGCTAACAATGCGCGAATAAGTTGGGGCGAAAGCAGATGCAGGCTCGCCGGCAGGAGGTGGCGGAGCATGGTTCGCAAGATCGTCAAGCTGGTGCAAGGTCATCGTTGTGCGAAGGTACGAGCGCTGCAGGGAATTAGGCTTTGGGGTGCGGTGATTCCAGTCTCCGATAAGAAGCATAGGCATAGTGGCGGAGATACCCAGCCTGCACACAAGACTGCCACCAGTCCAGGCGGTCTCTGTTATTACTAGCGGGGGCATAGACACAAGCCAAGAGTACTTTCGTAGCCGGGAAGGAACCCGATGCCTTAAACGCAATAGATACGGATATAAAGCGGCCATCAGAATCCTGACGAGCAAGCATTACCTCGTGCTCTGCAGCGAAGAATGGCGTGACCATAATGGCAACACCAGTGGAGCGGGATTGAGTCGGAGCAGAGTGGAAGAATGGGCCTCGCCAGGCAGTTGCAATCTTTTCGAGCTTTCCTAAGGCGTGGCCAGCATCATCAAATTCCCGCAGCTTAGTTTCCTGTAAGCAGAGGATGTCTATCTTGTGAGCAATTGCAAACTTCTGGCAACGTTCCACAAATTTCTGCAGCTTGTTGGGACTGTTGAGCCCTCCCACATTCAAGGATGCAATGTTAACCATATTTAATCAGGCCACGGCGGTGCACGAAGGCGATGAATGTGGGGCGGGGGGGCAGTCCCAGCTACGAAAAGAGGTGTAAGGGTTTCGAGATGAGAACCGAAAACCTGAGAGCTTGGCTTGGCATCAGTTGTAAGAAGAACAGAGTGCGCAGCTAATCGGCCGTCAGCAAAGTCACTTCGCACAACCTGCGTAACGGTAACTGCACAAGTCGAAGCCCGCACACGGCGAGAGCTGAGCTGAGCGTATGCATGACGTAGAATGTAACGAGGCCATGCATGACAGGAGTTGAAGGCGAAAGCACAACTGCCGGATGACGCCGTGCGGACACCGGTGGCCAGGGCTTCGTACTTTTCAGCTTCGGCTGCCGAACGGAGTTCAAGGCAATGCACACGTGAGTGTGCACGCAGGGCAACAGGGACGGTAACACGAGTTTGCGCCATACGGCAGAGAGTTTGCGCCATACGGCAGAGAGTTTGCGCCCGAAGGCAGGAGAGTTCCAGAATCACGTGAGAGAGGTTGTTGAGAATGCGCTGTTGCTCTTCTAATTTTGCAGCGGCTGCCTGCGCAGCCCTCTGGGCTTGCAGCGTGTGCGCAAAAGAACAGTAGGCCCCCCGCCAGCATTTATCTTGGTGTTTGCAGCTGACCGTCTGTGCCGATTGCGACGTCAGAACATATATATTTCACTGCCTCGGAGAAAGCGGGTCTTTCTTTCACCTTGTACAGAAGAAGAAGAAGAGTATGTATAAGACACGCCCAAGCCAGTTGTGCGGTTTTGACGAAAGGCGAAGGACCCGAAGGCCCGAAGCACAATCGACAGTGAACCAACCTTGTACAGAGCCGGATGGTACGAGCGTTCATAACTGTTGTGAATCTGAGGGCAGTTTTCGCCTTGAGGGCAGGTAAGAACCGCTGATCGCAGGTCTTGGGAGCCGCAAGCATTGATCTGCATGCAGCTCAGGGAATCAGGTCAAAGATCTTAAGTGTGAAAGAGAAGTGGCACGGACAGTATAGAAATATTTCCCATCCACGAGCGGAGGGCGGCGCCGGTCCCCCCGGTAGTGCCACCCGGTGCATCTGGAGGTAGTAGATTACGATTACGATTACAGGGAGGTGGTACAGTGAACACACCGCCACTCCTCTCCATTTTTAAGCACGGCGCAAAGCATCCCGAGGGCAACTTGGGCGTGTCTTAACATACTCTTCTTCTTCTTCGGAGGATGTCGAAATATTATTCATTTTCAGACGCCAGCTAGAGCCATGCATGTGATGGTGCCTGCTATATTTACTAAGTTAGCTATATTCAATCCAGATCCGATCTAAAGAGTTCTGATAACACGAGATCTGAAAAATTCTGATAACTTGTCAAATACACTTAATACTGCAAAAGATGATAGTATACTTTTACTCAGGTAAAAACTGTTTGGACTAGTTGTTTTCATGTCTTGACTACCTAAAAGAACGATCGGCTGGCTACTAAAGCAGTAAGCTGCTGTGCTGTAGGCTGTACTGTAGCAGTCTGCTGTTCTAGTGCTGTAGTCCACAGTCCCGGCCAGAGAGACTCCAGCTGGCTGCAAATAAACGCCATGGGAGCAAGTGTCGACTCCCACCCGTACAGGTCGACAAGTCCTTGAAAAATTTTCCTCCGCTTGTGCAGCGCGGCAAGAACTGGTAGAGACATACCTCCCGGAACAGGCGACACTCTGGGGCAGAGTAAGGCAATGGACGCAGACATCAAATAATTGATGAACCGCAAGTCCGTATTCGTGTGGAGCAGAATCGCCTGCAATGATGGCCAATCGTCCTGGATTGCCATTCAGTGGCGATCAAGTTCGCTCTGAAAATTCACTACCTTTTCTGCTATGATCTGTTTGCAGGCCTCATAGGTGCTGCTGGAATTGTTGTCGTCCCTCAGCCTTTGAAAATCCTCTTTTGATGCTTGCTTTTTATGTCCATTAGCATTGGCGTCGAGGGCCAACACCTGTTTTAAGATCAATCAAATTGCAGTTCGAACATGGATGGTGGGCACCTGGGCCATAGCACTCGGAAAATCAAATGATGATATCGATGGGTTACCACCATCATTGAGTCCTTTTCAAAAAGTGTCAGGGGTATTACCAACAGTGCATACTGGGACAGGCATTCTTTACATGCCTGCGACGAGAGCGGAAATATGGCGGTTGAGCTGGCGCTGATCGCTGGGAAGCTGTGCTTGCTGCTGCTGCTGCTGCTGTTGCTGTTGGTGCCCCGAGAGGTGGATGGGCGCTGCTGAGAGCTGGAGACTGCCGATCCCATGGAGACCGTGAGAGAGGTTGTTGAGAATGCGCTGTTGCTCTTCTAATTTTGCAGCGGCTGCCTGCGCAGCCCTCTGGGCTTGCAGCGTGTGCGCAAAAGAACAGTAGGCCCCCCGCCAGCATTTATCTTGGTGTTTGCAGCTGACCGTCTGTGCCGATTGCGACGTCAGAACATATATATTTCACTGCCTCGGAGAAAGCGGGTCTTTCTTTCACCTTGTACAGAGCCGGATGGTACGAGCGTTCATAACTGTTGTGAATCTGAGGGCAGTTTTCGCCTTGAGGGCAGGTAAGAACCGCTGATCGCAGGTCTTGGGAGCCACAAGCATTGATCTGCATGCAGCTCAGGGAATCAGGTCAAAGATCTTAAGTGTGAAAGAGAAGTGGCACGGACAGTATAGAAATATTTCCCATCCACGAGCGGAGGGCGGCGCCGGTCCCCCCGGTAGTGCCACCCGGTGCACCTGGAGGTAGTAGATTACGATTACGATTACAGGGAGGTGGTACAGTGAACACACCGCCACTCCTCTCCATTTTTAAGAGTGGCGCAAAGCATCCCGAGGGCGCAAGGTAATATTTTGTAGCTGTGCACGGCAAAGGGACCTTCTGGCGCAGCCGGCCCGGGTGAAGACACTGGGAGCCTGCGGTTGTTTAATCGGAGCGCACAGACGCAAGTGCGCGTGGTACGCACTGCATCTGATTCATGTAATTGCTATCGCGTGGGGCCAATTGACATGTTCGGGGCCCTAGGCTGCGATCGATGATTCGACGATGAGCACGCGATGATGCGGAATTTCGAGGTGTGCGAAGATGCGCACCGTCCGAAGTCGGGTCCTTCTTGTGCTCGCTCGCTAGCGCTTGCTTCTCCACGATGCCGCTGGTTGCTGGAGCCGGTCACAGTGCGCAACGCGCTTAGAGGCCACCTTACTAAGTTCCGCGCGCGCGCTTGCTTCGAATTGCGTGATCCCCCGGGGCCGTGCACTCCGCGACGCGCTGCCCAGAGACCGCGACCAGGCTAGCTAGCGCGCTCCGTGAAGCTGCGTACAGTACAGCTAGCGCTGTTTGTGCGCGCCGCTGCGCTAGCGCTCTCGCAGCAGCAGCCCAAGGATGCGCATGTGCGATTGCGCGATGCGTTAGGCGTAAGCGCGCGGCCGTGACGGCAGTTTTTTTCTTACCGCGTTGACTCACCTTTCGGCTAGACAGCAAGCCGTGGGCAACTTGAAAAGCTAGCTGTGGCTTGAAGCTTGACCGCAAGGGGTACACACATCCAGCTCTCCAATTCTCGACGGACGACGCGTACGCGTACGGATCCGGACGATGTTCGTGGCAGTGCCGGTCGTTCTCGCGAGAGACCACGTCTCCTCCGGGGTCTCTGCTTCAGCCAGGTGCTCGCTTCGCCGACCCGCAGGCGCTTACAAGGTCCGCCGCTCTTCTTCTAGTACTGCGGCCTCGTAGCTGACGTCGCCCGCCTGCCTCTCGCACAGCATCTTGCGAGTGCGCGTCGATTCGTCTGTGGAGACGTGCGCCTTGCGCTTGGCAATCGTCCTCGCACCGGCCCGGCGGCCGTCGCTGCGCCGGTAGATATTCGCATGCAGGCTGCGCCTGCGGATGACGGGTCGGGCAAAGACGAGACCGTGACCTTTCATGCAAGCAAGTATGTTTTTGACACGCAGGCGGCTTTCCAAGAATTTTGGAAGGGGCTCGGCGAACTGTCGAGCTCGGGGAGAGCGCGGGGCAAAGCCATGTTTTCGGGACGCACGGGTCGTTGGTAAGTCGCTCGGCGTGCCCATTAAAAAATCACGTCAAAATCAAATTCGACTCCGGTCGTTGCGGATGGGTCGTTGATTTCGTTGCTCTGCAGGCGTGTCGACGTCGTTGCGGAGGGGTCTACAGCCTGTCTCGTCAAAAAACTGGCCGATCGTTGTGTTCGGCTTGAAGCCAGCATCTCTGCGCTTGACGAGTCCTTGAGTCTTGGCGAAGGGAAGGATTTGAGCATGAAAGCGACTCAGGAGCTCAATCGGCTCTTCGACAACCGTGATCGTGACGAGAAGTGGTCCTGATCACGCGGGCGCGCTTTAAAGTTCTTCCGTATCTGTGCCGCTCTGATCGTGCTCCTGCGGTTGTAGTACTCTTGTAATTCTGTAAAGTACTCCCGGATGGCAAGAATCTCCTTGTTAATCAGTTCAGTTCAGTTCCCATTTGATCCGAAACCAAGGTATATTATAAACACACATCACTGTGACTGAAGCACTGCGATCTTTGTCCTGAAAGCGGCGATGTAGCTGTCCAAGTCCCCATCCTCATCAAGGAGGCCGAAAGATCGATTGGAGTCCCTGCGGGTTACGCTCTATCCCAAACAGCACGGGTACAGTTAAAGCGCCGAGGTAGGAGGCCCGGTCGCGCCCGTAGCTTAGAAAGAGCATCACGTGTTGCATCAAAAATGGCCGTCTACCTCCTGCGCTTGTCCCGGGGGCTGCGGCTGCGGCTCCGGCTCCGGCTAAAAACGAATTCAGAGTCAGAGTCGACCAAAGCACCAATCGCAGATGCAACTCACCTCCGGCTCCGGCGCCGATCGCGCCGGTTGTCTACGTGTGCAACAAGATTGAGCATTGGAAAAAGAACGCCCGGGCATGAATCACATACCTCGATCACGGTCACGGTCACGCCGATAGTCGCGATCTGCACAAGCCAATTCAGACGCTGCACAGTGCATGCACAATATCACAAAGCTTATTCATAACTGAAAGACCCTTGCCTCTGTCACGGTCTCGGCGATAGTCGCGGTCGCGGTCGCGGTCGCGGTCGCGGTCGCGGTCGCGGTCGCGGTCGCGGTCGCGGTCGCGGTCACGGTCACGGTCGCGGCGGTCGCGGTCCGCGTCACTTCGAGAAATAATCAGCAAATACAGAGCATGAGCATAGCGATACGCATACCGGTCGGTCGGCGATGGCACAGGGGGCGCGAAGCTCGGCGGCCGGTTTTTACGGTTCTCACGAAGCTGCGCCAGCTTCTCGCGCACAGTAACATACCCAAGATGCATGCGGCCTCCGAAATGGTCGGCGAGCTAAGAAATCCATCAGTGAAAGCGTCGAAAAACACAGGAGACAACCACGCAAACCCGGCTGTGCGAATCAAAAATGCTGATGAAAGCTCCGCAGCAATCGCAGCTGCAAGCAACAGGTCAGCACAAAAGAAGCCACTGGTATCCGACTGGAGGCGAACCAACGGAGCTTTTGCACAGAATTCATGCCGCGTGTCATCGCGGGCATTGAGAGAGCTGGGTTGACAGGAGGCGGCGGCGGGACGACACCATCGGGCCCTGGAGGCGGCGCATTTGCAGCCTGCCGTTGGCGAGCAACTTCCTCCGAGGAAGCTTGCGCAGCTGGCATATGGGCCATCAAGGCATCTCCCTCGACTTCTGCCTGCAATGACGGCGGCAAACTTTGTTCAGGAGAAAAAAAGAGACTGAAAGCACTGACACGAGCCGCGCACTCTACGATTGCGCATTGCGGTGATCTCCTCTTCCAGCACAGCAGCCTTGTCGCTCTCGTCGTTGTCCTTCGCTTCTTCGAGTTGCTTCAGCTTCTCGTTGATTTCTACGGTCATCTTGTCCGCTTCCTCGCATTTCGAGAGCTCCGTGAGCCGGAATTTGGAGCCAGATTCGGGGTCAACCTCTTCCAAACGCTGCAATGCAAGGCTAAGAGGGCATAAGAAAACTCGAAGGATACCGCGAACCTTCATCGCCTTCGCAATCTTGCGATCCATCTGGGGAAAAGCAATCTGTACGAGGATTCCGTACAACATAACAGAGAGCATTGCATACCTCGACAACAACGCGATCGAGTTCGCGTTCGAGGTCACCCTCATAGCTTACCTCGGTTTGCGCCTTGTAACTGAGGAAAAAAACTGCATGAGAACGGATCTGAACGAGGCGGAGCTGCGCGCGCACGCTCTCTTCATCGCCGTCATGTGCATTTTCGGACACTGCGACCGGTTCAATTCACTCACAATTCTAAAAGAAAATGCAAAACTATACCTCGCCCATGTCCGCCTTTGTGTTCAGGAAGAGCTGGTGGGGCGATCAGTGGAGTGGGGCGTCGCGCTGCGCATGCGCGTACCTCGTACGGACAGAGACCGCACAGATAGAAGCGACACAGCCGAGAGTCTTTGAATTCTTTCGGCTCATCCTGTGGAATGCATGACACTCATTCGGTGCGCTCAAGCCGCACGAGTTGCAAGCACCTCAACCGTGTCGCCTGTGCGTGAACGAGAGACGAATGAGTATTCAACGCGGGATGCACGAGCGCGCGCTTACCGTTGCGATTCTTGCCCATGAGGGCGTCGAGAGTCTTCCGGAAGTCTGCGGTGCGCCGAAGGCTCGCGGTCAGCAGAGAGACTCCGCCCATTCAGACGCAGAGAGGCTGGCGCGCCATCCATCTTTCGCGATGCAGCGACAACGCTTCGCGCCGCGCCGCCCGGGGGGCCGCCTCGCAGACTCGCAGTCGCGCTGTACCCCTCCCCGATGACCCCCTAGTGATCCAACCTGACATTCCTCGTCCACCTGGATCTCCACTGGTCCAATTTGCTGCCAATTGCTACTCTGGTCAACACTTATCCCTTGAGAAATCCCTAGCTTTACTTCTTTGTGAACCTTCTGATTCCCCATTGGATCTTCAACCAGCGGAGCCTCTCCCCTTCCCAGTCCTTCGTCTTTCTGATTTAAACCCTGCTACGCACAAACAGCTTGGCTTCCCTCATCAACTTCTTCTTAATTGTTCCCATCGGGCCTCTTGGACCATGATCCAACACAAGGCGACCTTTTTTGTTTGCACAGCTTCTGGGTTTCACTCATCCCTCCTTAACCTCAGTCGCATTGCCCAGGTATTTTGTCAAGGCGTGCTTAGCTTCTATATTCGTTGCGTTCCGCCGCCCCCCCCCCCCCCCCCCCCCCCCCCAATTCATCAATGCCATTAGCGAGGGGGATTGCCCCCCCCCCCCCCCCCCCCCCCCCCCCATTCATCAATTCATCAATGGATTATGTATTGTGTAGTGGCGCAGCGAGGGGGGCAGCGCGCTAGGCGACAGGCAGCAGTAATGGAGATTGCAAGACACTGAACATGATACGATATGCGGCGTCTAGCGCCGTTACCGTCGGTTTTCGACCACTGCGGGCCGGGGCGCGGGCTTCCCGGCGCGGGATCGGCAAGACAGCTACACGAGTGCTAGGGAATCGGCGCGCATCGATCCTTTCCGCTAGCTTTGTTTTCTTAGGTGTTTAACAGAAGCTGCCGATGATCATGAGTTCCTCCAGCTCCTCAGTGTCTCTGCCCACATTCTACGCTGTATTTCAAGTTTGTCGAATAGCAAGTTCTGCTTTCGAATTCGAGCTTCTGAAGCCCGCAGCCCGCTAGCAGCAATCAAAATCGACCCTCTAATATTAATCGTAATTGCAATCAAAATCGAATTAATCGTAATCGTTTCTCTTAATTCAAAATCGAATCCCAGTACGGTGTACATGTGCAGACATTGGCCGGGCGACATGGCCATATGTATATACATAGACGGAAGGTCAACCGCAAATATAGAAATATAGGGGCCGTGCGAGACCAGCCTTGAACTCCCTTCTATACTGAGTCCATTAACGAGAGGAAGGGCAGCCTGGCAGAGCACGAGGAGCTCAGCGGCTGGAACTCAAGATAGGTCTCTTTATTCGAATTCAAATCAAAAGTCACCTCATGATCGAATCGAAGCCAGCGCCGTAATCTACCTGATTCGTCCTAGCGGGTATCACTGTATGTAGGATGGGGGGAGGTTGCTCTTTTTACGCTACGGGCACGACCGGACCTCCTACCTCGGCGCTTTAACTGTACCCGTGCTGTTTGGGATAGAGCGTAACCCGCAGGGACTGGTGCCCTGATGGAGAAAAGGGAATCGGAGCCTAGCTAGCTACGAGCTGACTCCAGTGAGCAGGTTTCTCGTTGGCAATTGAGCAGATGGAAGGGGAATCCCTGATTTCACGGTTTGAATGAGCAAAGGATAATGGTGGTGATCAAGGCGCGGACCATCAGGAGTCTTGGGGATGAACCCCGCAGGTACTCTACGCAGCTGTCAGCAAGGGGCTTTTGATGATAAACACGGTTCTCACCTTGCAATTGCACGGAAAGCTGGCGAAACACCCCAACAGAATGTTCGCGAAAGCTGGTGGTGGGAAATGTTGCTGATATCAACCCACAATAATATTCTGAAGAGCCTGGATTCGAGCAGGATGCAGTCAAATGAAGGTAGGTCTGATAATAAAAGAGAGAGTCCTGTGCCTGTTCCCGTGATGTGAAGAGAGAGCGTTCACAGAGAAGGTGGCCATGGCCACCACAGTGCCATTCTGCAGCATTTTCGCTATGCACCTATAACCACTGGTCAGGGAACACAAGAGAGCTTGGGAATTTCCAGGTTTACGGGTGTTGTTGAAACGCTGAGCCACGAACTCCTCGTTCAGAGCGTCCCATTATCAAAGGCTCATTCCCTGGAGCTTGCTTTGTAACAGCAAAAGACAGGTTTCTTGGCAGCAGCGCATACCTCGGGCACTAGAGTTGACCGGCGTCCATCCTGCACGAGACTTCATTCAACACTTGCGAGGCAGAACTGAATAAAACACATGAAGTGGCCGGAAATTTACCTGATGGAGTTTGAGGCAGGTCTTCGGGTGGCTGAACAAGAAGCTCGCCACGTATTATCAACTTTTCTTCGATGGCCAGTTGACTTATGACAGGCCTGGATGCAAAAGATGAGAGAGGCACATGAATGAAGACAAGACGAGATTAAAGACCGACCGAAACTCATCGGGTAGTGCTTGCATTCTGATTTCAGCTGCAAGTTCGTAGAGCTGTGGTTGCTGTATTGAATTGC
Source organism: Cyanophora paradoxa (assembly GCA_004431415.1). Taxonomy (NCBI): domain Eukaryota; class Glaucocystophyceae; order Cyanophorales; family Cyanophoraceae; genus Cyanophora; species Cyanophora paradoxa. The sequence goes on along the minus strand of QPMI01000615.1, from coordinate 38,987 downwards.
ATCAAACGCCAGGCAAAGGATGGGGTATCATGTAAAATATAAACGAACATTTCCCCCAATCTGCCGTAATGGGATTAGTTTTAGTTTCAGCAAACAGTAAGCCCCCCACTGATTGAAAGAATTACCAGGACAGCACCAGTTGCACCCTGGTTTCCTCTTCGTTCCTGCATGGCACTGAATCACTAAATACACGTTTCCATGCAGCCAAGCTCACCATAAGCATCATGCCAGGACCAGTCTGCAGTGCGCAGTCGCGTGGAGGTACATGATTCATGCTATGAAAATACACACCACTGGATGGCTTCCCTGGTTTATGTTTTTGTACAGCTCTACAAACATGCAACGAAGATTCGATGGCCCCCGTCCGGCCATATGGAAGTCGGTGAGGACTTCCTCCCGTATCCGCTCTCTGTTTGCCGTTTCCGTATCAGAAAAAAAACATGTTGGCTTTATATTTGTCTCTGCTCTTATTTGTACGAACCCAGACACGAAATAGTCCCCGGTAAGGTTTTTCCGTTTCGATCCTGTTTAAACAAGGTAAAGAATCAATCGAGAAGATTGGAAGGTCCTACCACTCTGAGAGGCTGGAGGTGTCGAGGGCTGCACACTCGGTGAAGTGTGCTCCTCACTCGGCCTTCGAGACGAACTTGCACTCCAAGGAGGGGGTTCTTCTGCTGATGGCTGTGCTGCAGGCACAAGATTAAATGAGGGAGTCTGTGCTCGAGCACTCGACCCCTGGCCGACTGCTTGGGACCGCTCTGCCGCAAATGACTACGCAACCTTTCACATCAAGAAAACGCTGGGCGTCCTCACCAGTCGCGGGCTTCAACATCGGATTGTCTTGTGAGCCACTAAGGTCTCGTCCTCCTGAACTTGATGAAAAGCCGTTCGGAAACACATGCCCACCTACAGACATGTGCTGGTTAAGATCTTAACGGCGAATTGTCACGGAATGCACGGCGGAGATTCACACCAGCTGGGCTTGGCGTGGAGAGTGGCTGGGGATACGCTGGACTTGCAGCGAGGATATCAGATACACGCTTCCTTTCATCTGCAGTGGGGTAAGAGCTGGATTTCTGGTATCTAGGCTCAAGCGGACAGTTTTCAATCTCTGCAAGTCTTGGACAGGTGGCCATGAGCTTCTCTATAATGTCCCTGTACGTTTGGGTTCCGCCTGTTTGCCAGCGAAGAGCAACCTCAATCGCCGCTTGGTGGGCTGAAACGAAAAGTCAGATCTGAATTAGCTTCACGCATTAGCCAACAGATTTATTATACCTGCCGTATTGCCCCTTCCATTGCGCATCATGAGATTCAGACCGTCTTCGCCCTGTTGTGAGCGATTTCAATAGTGGGAAACAAGAGTGCGCAAGCCAAAAGTGTAAACAGACCGCCAGTATGTTGACGACATCAGGGTCTGGGATGGACGATGCTAGATGCAAAGGCGTCGATTTGCAGAAGAAACTTGGAGAATTGAGCACAGCCACTTGCTCAGGTGCACTGAGAGAGCATATACCGCCTATGGCATCACGTAAAAGGATCTTGCATGACGCTCGGATCGCGTTCAATATGGCAGGGTTAGAGTCGGGCTCATGGCTAGAACGTTTAGAGCTCATGTATCGTTCCCGTGCTTCCATCTGCAGCAACAACTCGTACGCGGTGCCTGTAGTTCCAACTGCTGTCAGATCATGGAGCATACTAGGTGCAGGAGAAAGGGCACACTCGCAATAACGATTCGATCCTGGAGATCATCAAACCAGATGCCATCCTCGCCAGTGATGGCAAATCTCAAGGATGCTCTTGGAATTGAAGTGACCTGTACTTGGGCGGTCGTATGTCCAGTGTGCATGCAAGAATTCATCAGGCAACAATGGGAGGCAGCTACTTTGGGGCACCTCTGCATCGTGTGCGCGGTCAATTACGAAGGCCTCCGCAAGGTACAGGCCCGGCAAGAAGATTTCAAGGAGGTCTTCGGGGACGACGGTGATCGACTCCTTCACGATTAAGGACTCCGCTCCAACCAACGACCGCACCTGAGGACTGTCAGCAGGGGGGCGCGCTTCGCGCGCGGGCAGGAAACGACATACAATGATTTTGTATGCCCATGTGCTCACGCTGGTGCTCACGTTCTCTAGCTTCAAACTCAGTCTGACGAGACCAGCTCGAGCAGGCCGGTCTGCGGGAAAAACGAAGTGAGGCGGGTTCAGGTAGCGTGCACGCGCGCACGAAAAGCGCACCGGACGAAGGGCTGGTAAAGTACAAGGACGCGCTGGAGGCCCAGCTAGCTCCGGAAGCAGAACTCGGGCCATACGGAGGTGCGCGCGGAGCCAGGTGCGGAGTTGGGCCTCCGATTCGGAGACGCTTTGGGTCCGGGTCCATCGATCAAACACATGCGGCGGAGGCCAGCGGAGGCCAGCTAAACAACAACAATCCAAATCGAAGCACGGACTGGGCGTGCTTGCGCTAGCGCTGCGTTCCGTGGCCTTTAGCTTCGAGTTCGGCAGCGTCAAGCGCCCGCTGCTGAAGCGTGGCCACACGAGCTTCGATCTGCGTGGTCGAGCCGCGTTGTTGGTGGCGTACCCTGAACGCAATGGAAACCCGAGTCCAGGATTTTTGACTCTAATGAATTCGAATCCGTCCGTAAACTTGCACGTGTCCGCTACGTACCCGTGCCGGTATACGTAACGGTGCGCCGCGCGCCTCGACCTCGAGCTCGAGCTCGCGCCGCGCCGCGGCCCGGGCCGCCCCGCGCAATTAACGCCGGCGTGCGCGCGCGCACTAGCTATATAGCTACTAGCTAGTACTGCGCATGCACTGCGGCACTGCGGCATGCGCACACACTATAGCTAGTACTAGCACTGCTCTGCAGCTGCGCGCGGCATGCGCATGCGCGCGTATACGTACGCGTATGCCGCAGTGCCGTGCATGCACACATGTCCTGAAATATGAGGCTGAGGGGGGTTTTAGTAGCTCAGCGCTAGCTCATGATCAGCTAGCGCTCTGCTTCGGCTCTCTCCGAGGCTCAGCAGGTGTATATATATATATATATACGTAGGCAGCGTTTCATTTCTAGGCAGGTATAGGCCCCTTTCTCCCCGGAGTCCAGTACAATTGCAATATATAGCTCCACCCGGTCCGATGTCCGAAAGGCTTGTTCCCGTAGGCTCATGATCAGGGCTCATCTCTAGATCTCGATTTGACACAGATGGACACTGCAGCTTGCAGTCTTATCCCTACTAGGCTAGCCATTTGTCTCGGTGTGTGCGAATTCATTTGTAGAGGCAGTCACTGAGTCATGCACTGAGTGCCATGCATGATGGCCATGATCATGATGCATGCGCAGTATCTGCAGTTCAACCGGTTCTCAGTGACACCCGGCCGGCGGCGCGCGAGCTTGCCGAGTCGATCTCGAGTGCCGCAGTCCGGATCCGGATCGATATCCCTGCAGCTGCATTATTAACAAGCAGGGGGGCTCCGCCCCCCCGCACCCCCCCAGAATTTTTCAGAAAACTTAAAATGACCTGAATCATACAATTATAAATAACTATCTGCATAAGAAAGGAGATCTAGAAGCTCTAGGGCTGAATAACATTCTACTATCAAGTGAAGAAAGAAGAAGAAATGATCATGAACATTTATATTAGGTTTTCTATGATCATTGGATGTTTTGATTTGGAAAACTTGAAAGCACTTTGTTGTGCTTCTTGTTTTCTGTTGGCCGGGAGGAAACACTTCTTCATGATCATGGGCAAGCTTGACCTGGATATCATGATCAGTCGATCATCGAAATCGGAATCATAATTACACAAGCAACAATTGCAAATAAGGCAAGGAAGGCGTGCTTGGGATTAATCTCTATAGCTAGCGCTAGATTGATATTCCATTGAACTCTTTCATTCACAATAACACTCGGAGAAGACAATCTTCAAAAAACACTTACTTGTACTTGCAATTGTTGTTTGCTGTTGGCTGAGAGGAAACACTTGCAATTGGTCTGTTTGTCTGTTGTTTGCAAATTCCGAGAATCGAGCAGAAACTGAACCGGCACTGAACAGTCAAGTGCACCACAGCACTTCAGAAAGAAAAATGGGAAGAAAAAGGACCTTCCATTGAAATGACTGCCGGATACACAATTTGAGCCTGAAAACTCCGCGGCCGGATCCACTCTGTGGCAAATCCTACTGCTTTGTACTTCCAAGCTCACTGGCAAGAGCAGCGGCTGCCACTGGTTTTTTGTCACATGTCACATGTCACTCAGTGACTTTATAATTACCTTGTCCTGTGGAACCCGTCTCAGTGACCACAGTGAGTCAAGGGTGCACTGGCAGCCTTCAAGTGCATATCGAATTGAGTATATCAATGAGATGCCCAAATCTTCCATTGGCCTGCGATTCACAAGTTCCCCACTTACCGCACATGCTGGCATGACTGTTGGCAGCCAGGCTGGCGCAGTGCCTAAAATGCTGGCAGTTTGAGTCTGCCGTAGTACTAAAGCGCTTTTTCTTCCAAGGGGAACATGGGATAATCTACTACTGAGCATATTGGTATCTGGCTAGCCCTAGCTCAGCGGCTGTTCGAATTCCGAAGTTCTTGCTAGCTCGCTAGGGTCCGCGGTGAGCCTGGCGCCGGCAGTGACTGCGAGGCCGGGCCCGGGGCAACGCTACGGCGCAGTAATACGGTATAGGAACACAGCTGCAGTCTCCGAGGCTCGCCTGGATCCCGGACTCAGTTGATGCCATGATGGGCATATGCTCTTTTTTACGCTACGGGCGCGACCGGACCTCCTACCTCGGCGCTCTAACTGTACCCGTGCTGTTGGGGATAGAGCGTAACCCGCAGCGACTGGTGCCCTGATGGAGAAAAGGGAATTGGAGCCTAGCTAGCTACGAGCCGAGCATGTGCTTCGCGTCCACTCGAAGACCGTCTGGTTAAATCCGGGCGAGGCCCTGATGTGATGTCCGCGGGGCGCAGTCCGCGTGTCGAAGGCCCCACATGCTATGACAGGGCATAGGGACTTTGAGAACCTGGATGCATGCGGGCCTTGCCCGGACTCCGGGACTCCGGGAGGCTCGCCCGTTCCCGCCAGCTGCAGCCTGGCAGGGCCCTAATTAGTAAGGGAAAGGAAAGCTGCTGCGAGTGCTGCGAGTGCTGCGCATGCGAGTGCTGCGCATGCATGCGCCACGATGTGCGCATGCGTACCCACTGAATTTGATTCCCCTCGAGCTCAGATTCCGATTCAACAATGTTCGTGGCAGCGCCGGTCGTTCTCGCGAGAGACCACGTCTCCTCCGGGGTCTCTGCTTCAGCCAGGTGCTCGCTTCGCCGACCCGCAGGCGCTTACAAGGTCCGCCGCTCTTCTTCTAGTACTGCGGCCTCGTAGCTGACGTCGCCCGCCTGCCTCTCGCACAGCATCTTGCGAATGCGCGTCGATTCGTCTGTGGAGACGTGCGCCTTGCGCTTGGCAATCGTCCTCGCACCGGCCCGGCGGCCGTCGCCGCGCCGGTAGATATTCGCATGCAGGCTGCGCCTGTGGATGTCCAGGCAAGTGAATAGCCAGCCCTGTGTAGTTGAGCGGCCGACCAGCGTTCGCAGGACTCTCCGCGCAAGTCAATCCGTTTCGAACAGCACCAGCTCATCAAGCGGCTCGCCGACACGATCGAGGAGGTGTGGGAAAACAAGCTTGATCTGACTCCGTACGAACTTCCTGAGGATCTCGGTATCGTCGAGGGGCGGTTGGAGGGGGAACGGTTGGTCATCGAGAACAAGTGCTCGTTTCGGGGTTCTATCACCTTTCGGGCCAAGAGCGCTCAATAAAGGCGTTCAGGTGCTTCCAGTCCACCGCGTTCCGCAAGATGCACCTGGAGCTTGCACGGGTTGGAAACAACCTTGACATCTTGCACTGTGTGATGTTTCCGAATAAGGAGTACGCACTGCCCATGTTTGGTGCGGACCTGGTTCGTATCCCGCACCTACCTCGACTGTTTTTATTGCGTCAATTTCTTTACAGGTAGGGGGACGAGGACAGCTCAGTGCCTGCATTGTGGACCTTTCACCTACATCCCCTAATGGACTGCCCGCTGGCTACGTAGAACGGCTGGAAGGCCTTGAGCGCCCGCAGTTCTCTCAGCCGCGTGAACTCCCCCCTTGGGGCCATATCTTTTCTCCTTTCTGCACTTTTATCCGCCCCGCTGGCGAGAACGAGGAGGATCAGTTCCTTGCTCTCGTGCGGTGAGTCTCGAAGCTGTGATGAATTCTCTTTCTGAAGGATATGCAGTTCTTACATGGAGATTCATTGCGACATGGCCAACATCATGCCAAAACTCACTGCAGTAGATGACATTAACAATAACTTGCGAGGCCAGAAGTCGTACTGCACCAGCCAGCAACAAAACGACAAGACCCGCCGGTTTGTTATGTTCTCACCTCCTACCGGCTCTTCCACTGCCTTAGGGCCGTCACAGAGTGCTTGAGATGGCTTTTGGCGATGCATGGGCAGAACGGTACATGACAACCGTTCTCTTCGATTTGCCAGAGGAGGCTGCTCACCTCTGAGGAGACCAAGCCCCACAACTCATCTAGCGTGCACACGTGGTGTACTAGCGCTAGCTAGCTGCATCAATGTCTGCGCTTTGGTAGGTGTGGCGGGTCCTAAGGCCCTAAAGGGACGGAACGCTGAGGGGCACGTGCGTGCTGCTCTTTTTACGCTACGGGCACGACCGGACCTCCTACCTCGGCGCTTTAACTTTACCCGTGCTGTTAGGGATAGAGCGTAACCCGCAGGGACTGGTGCCCTGATGGAGAAAAGGGAATCGGAGCCTAGCTAGCTACGAGCCGAGCAGGCGCTTCGCGTCCATGCCGGTGCCGTAGCGGATGAAGATGCTCCTGCGAGAACGATTACGATTACGATCCGAAGTATACGTACGATGCGTGCTGTCTGAATTCACTGTGGTCGTCGAAAGCGAAGCCAAAATAAAAAGCAAAGCGCTTCCCATGTTTCTCCATCAGCTGCAGGAGATCCTCCGCTGGAGGTCGCGGCCGTCGAAGTCCCGGCTCGAGCCCCAGATCCCGCACCGGATCCGGACCCGGAGGCGCCCGGGTGCTCGTCGGCGGCCCCGCCCGCCACCGGCGAAGAGGCAGCGCCTGCAGCTTTAAATTTATAATTAGCTAGCTAGCTAGCTAGCCGCTGAGCTATAGCTATCATAGTATAGCTATCACCAGCCAGCGCTAGCTGGTAGCGCTCGATCGCGAGCTCTCGAGCTATAGCTAGCGCTCCCTCCGGTTCACTGAGTCAACGGTTGGCCATCATGGCATGGCCTATCATGCATATGGCCATGGCATGGCCAGTACCGTAGTACCGTATACGTAGTACGTGGTACGTATACGTATACGTACGGTATACCCGGCTGAGCACCAACCTCTTCCGCCCCAGTCGTCCGGCGCCGGTTAGCGCGTAGACCGGATAGAGGGGCTCCGTTCCCCAGGACTCTCGCGGCCCTTTGTTCACAGCGTCGAGGTCGTGCCGTATATACAGAAGTGAAGTGTATGCTGTACCCGTAGCCGCGTGTCACACTGTCACTGTCACAGGCCGTAGTTGTTCAATTGCAGCAGCTTCGTGTACGCATTCACACGCTTCGGCCAGGGCGAGCTCGGCCTTGCCTCTTGGATCTGGGGCGAAGCAGCGACATGATGGAAGAATACGAAGGCAAGCTCATTCGGTCTGGGGCAAAGGTGCGGCGCGGTGCGATCGCTCTCTGCATGTGCTCAGGCCGGCGTAGGTTGCCGCCTGCGTTCCATACAACGCTAAGAACCCCCGGAAGCTTGAGTGGATCATGGCAGTCGTATCGAAGGTCACAAAGGACGGGTCTGTGAATGCGGCGCTCGTTTGCGCTGCGGAGCACGCCCAAGGTTGACCCGTTTGCGCAGGTACATCGTTCAAGATATGTTCCCGGAGAACCGCAAGCAGTCGACGTGGCAGGTTCCCCCCAACAAGGCGCGCGAGGGCCCCGTAGACGGGCCGTAGTTGATGCGCAAGCAGCTTAGCTGCGCATGCGCCAGGTCGTGGAATTTCCCGATCTTAACCCGAAATTCGTTGCTGGCGATCGAGTGCTGGCGCTGTGGTACTTGCCAGACGTGGAGGAGTGGAGCAGCATGTTCTATGAAGCAACTGTCGTGGAGACCCCTCGAGATGTGAGCATACCAATGAATTGCCCAAGGCATTTAAGCATCTGATTTTCTTATGAACTGCAGCCCAAAGCAGTTCAGGTCAATGTCAGATTTAGAGGCGACGATCGCCCAAGCCTTATCCAGATGGACAAGGTCGTGCATGTGCGTGAAGCGTTGAGATTGGATCCTTCCTGTTGCTAACGTTTGCTGTACAGATGCCCCCAAGAGAAGGATCGTCTCGCTCATCGAAAAGTGATTCCTTGATTTCATCCACGTTGGCAAGAATTGTTTGACTTGATTTCAGAGAGGCGGAAAGAGCCGTCGGCGATGGAGCTCAAGATGGAGATGGAGGAGGCACTATCCAGGGCCCAGTCCAGAGCTTAGATCCCCCTTGCGAGTCGACGTCGGACAGTCTCGTATCCTTGCGTGAACATGCGAAGCATATATGGATATACAGGCAAATACAATAAGAATACGAATACGAATAATGGGCGGCGAGGATATACATATAACATTACGAATAAGAATAACAGGCAGTAGCCCGGCCCCGGGAGGCGCGCTGCGCCAGGCAAGCATGATCACGCTCAGCGGCTCTGAGCCGAAAATGCACTGCCGCAGTGCGTCAAATTTTAATTATAAACCGGCTGTCACGAATTAGGCGGCGAGCTCTGGTCATGGCGCCAGTCTCTTTGGGAGCTTTTGGAGGCGTACCCCTTTTTGGCGGGAAGGAGCGCTGCCGATCGCTCGTCGCCGCGAAGATGAGCGTGCCGTGGGTGGAGAAGTAGTGCGTCGGCAGCGCGCCTGCGGCCCTTGCCCGTCTTATAGCGCGTTGCAGTCGGCCGAGGCACGTCGATGAAGTCGCCCATCAAGAGGAGGTCGTGCGAGCGCTGAAGCGGTCCCTGGAGATGGGTAACGTGCGTCTTGCGCTTGTATCCAGAATGCGCGTGATCCTCGCCGCAGCTGCCGCACCTGTTGTTCTACGGACCGCCTGGAACGGGAAAGACTTCCACTATTCTCGCAATTGGTAGGATGCTCTACGGGTTCGTGTGCCCCGCGCATCAGCGGAAATGCGGCAGCGGAGCTAAACACGCGCAGGCCGGACCTGTTTAAGTCACGCGTGATGGAGCTGAACGCGTCGGATGAACGCGGCATCAACGTAGTGCGGAACAAAATCAAGCAATTCGCTCAGGTTGCCGTAAGCGCTCAGCCCCAGAGGCGCGTTGCAGTTCCTGAGAGCGTGCAAGACGGATATCGCCTGCTTACTTGTGCATATGCAGCGGCTACCCCTGTCCGCCCTACAAACTCATCATTCTCGACGAAGCGGATTCGATGACTCCTGATGCGCAAGCAGCATTGCGCCGTACCATGGAGACGTACTCGAAAGTGACGAGATTCTGCCTTGTTTGCAACTACATAAGTAGGTGCAGCATGCAGATCTTTGGGCTCATCCAGGCTCAATATTAAGGCGATTCTCAGAATCATTGATCCTCTGGCATCACGGTGTGCCAAATTGAGGTTCAAGCCTCTCGGTCAAGACTCCATTATTTCCAGGCTCCAGTACATCTGTGAACAGGAAGGGGTGAAGTGCGGGCCAGAGGTTCGCCCTGTTTCCATTATACAATGCTGGTTGTAATTGTCTTCTTCAGGTTCTCCAGTCGCTCGTTGAAGTGTCCGAGGGTGATATGCGCAAGGCTATCACGTTCTTGCAGCAGTCATCAAGGTTGCAAACTGGTGTTCTGCCTCCCGAATTGATACAAGAAATTGCTGGGGTCTATTGTTCTCCTTCCTCATCTTCCTAACCGCCGCGGTTGACTTGCTTTAGCCCAGGTTGTCCCAGCAAAGGTCGTTGACGAGATCATGCGCGTGTGTAAGACCAACTCCTTCAGTCTCCTGCAACAAACATGCAAATCAATAAGCTGTGCTGGTTTCCCAGTGAGCCAGATTCTCGTGCAGGTCAGTCCGGGTTGTTTTTGTTCCTTTCAGCCTGTGACTGATTCCACTGCTAGCTTCAGCGTTGTGTTGCAATCACGCCTGATCTCCCGGATATAAAAAAAGCGTCAATCTCTTTGAAAATTGCGCAGGCAGACAGGTGCCCTTTCCGTTTCCTGTTGTTTTGGCTCCTTTCTTGACCTGTGCTTTGTTTTCTTAGGTGTTTAACAGAAGCTGCCGATGAGTTCCTCCAGCTCCTCAGTGTCTCTGCCCACATTCTACGCTGTTATGTTGAAGCAGTATGTGTCGAATAGCAAGTTCTGCTCTTTCTAAGCTACAGGCGCGCGGGACCACTCCTAGACCGTCCACGCTTTAACTTTACCCGTGCTGTTCGGGGTGAGAGCGTAACCCGCAGGGACTGGTGCCCTGATGGAGAAAAGGGGATGGGAGCCGAGCCTAGCTACGAGCCGAGCAGGCGCTTCGCGTCCACGCCGGTGCCGTAGCGGATGAAGATGCTCCTGCGAGAGGTCTGTGCGATCAGCACGATTACGATTGCGATCCGAAGTACGATCGTAATCACGGTTGCGGCGGGCTATAGGCGGGGGGAGCCCTGGCCTGATTACGATTGCGATTACGATCGGGCGGGGCTAGGCGGCTGCTGGCCCCCTCGCTTTGGGGGCGGGGGCTAGGAGGCGAGCTCTGGTCAAGTGGCTAGGCCGTGTCGGGACTAGGCGGGGGGAGCAGCGATTGTGTATAGGCGTGTGTAGACACAACACGCACCGCGCGGCGCCGCCGTCGCGGTCCGCCCGGAAGCCGCACCCGGGGCGGCACTTTTGAATTTGAATTTTACGGTTGAATTCGATCGCGAAACGATGATCGATGCGTGCGCATGCCGCCGCGTTAGCTATAGCTATAGCTATAGCTACGTATGTATGTATACGTACGTGCACGTGTACGTGTATACGTATACGTACGTATACGTGTACGCCGCCGCCGTGACGTATATATACGCATATGTATACGTATATATATACGTATATACGTATACGTACGTACTACGTATACATTGCCGACATATGTACGTACTACGTATACTACGGCATACTAGATACGTATACGTATATATAGTATACGTACGTACGTATACGGGGGGTACGTCCCATCGTCGTCGCTCAAAAAACAAATATAACGGCTTGCGCCGAAAACTCTCTTCGTCGAGCGCCAGTCCCAGTCGACTGCGTCGAGCGCTTCCATTGAGCGAAGCGTCGTTGTTCGAGCGGAAGGCAGTAACGCCATGGACGCCTGCCGCGCAGCTGCCTTTTCTCAGCCGCTTCCCGTTAGCCGTGCGGACGGCGTTGGACACCGCGGCTGTCAGTTTGAGGCGGCGGCCGCATGTCCGCAGGGGAGCCAGGCATGCGCTACCACGCGGTGCAGCGTTGGACGCGCGCGACTCCTTTTCAAGTGTGGCACCAGCATTGTGCGGCGGTTCCGGTTTTCAGAACTCGCTGGCGCGCACTCGGCGCAGACGAATCTGCGGCCTGTGAGGCCCGGCGCTCCAGCCGCGCTGGCACGCGCGCCAGACGCGCCAGACGCAGGTACGTTCCAGTGTCTTCGCAGACGCGGTACTGCATCAGTGCAGCGCTTTTTCTCATTGGCGTCGCGCAGCATCTGCTGCTGTGCCCATCTTGTCCGACCTACGCGACAAAAACGTAGTGGTTGTCGGGCTCGCCCGCTCTGGCATAGCTGCGGCCCTTCTTGCTAGCTCTAGAGGCGCGAACGTCACGGCAGTCGATATCCGCGAGAGCATCGAGGATGAAGTTCGCGAGATGCTTGAAGGAGCAGGCGTCCGACTTGAGTTGGGCCCTCACAAGCAGGAAACATTCACACGTGCCTCGCTCATCGTGGCATCTCCAGGCGTTCCGGCTGCTCAGCCTGACCTCGCCGCCGCCATCGCGGAAGGAGTTGCGGTGATTGGGGAGCTTGCATTTGCACACCTCTTCCTTAAGCACCTGCCAACAGTCGCAATCACGGGGACGAATGGAAAGTCGACAGTGACCTGGTTCACTGGTCAAATACTTTCGAAGGCGGGGCGCCGACCTTTTGTCGGAGGGAACATTGGGAACCCTCTATCGAAAGCAGTGATGGAGCTCGACAAGAATTGTGAACTCCCTCTTTTCTGATCTTGCTCTTGTTACAAACCTGACTTGAATGTACATGCAGCTTCGCTTTACGACTGTCTGGTGGTCGAGGTACGCCTTGGCAGTACATTGCCATGGGTTGTTGGGTGATGTTTCCTCTCACTGTTTTGGCAGGTCAGCAGCTACCAGATGGAGCTTCCCGGGTGCTTCAAGCCGCGTGTTGGAGTTATTTTGAACTTGACTCCAGATCACCTTGGACGGCATGGTTGGTAATTTTTGACTGCTCTCGCTGTATGCCCTAATTGGTATGTAGGGACCATGGAAAATTATGGTGCACATAAAGTCCGCATGTTCCGTCAATGTGAAAGAACAGACATCGCCTTCCTTCCTGTGGATGATGGTATGCTGCAATCTCTTGCAAGCAGCCCTGGGGCGATTGGAAGTGCGACGTATGGTGTTCTGGGTCCCTTTAGGCCGAGTGAATCATTTGGTGCGGCGGATGTGAGTGCTTTTCGCCTGCGCGACTTACTTCGCCGCAGAATCAGGAAGTTCCTCATTGTCCTCAGCTGCGCAAGTCATGCGTGATGGCAATAGCGTGTGGGTCCAACTGCCCACTATGAACGGGCCAGTTCATTTATCTCTGGCGGCTGCTGCAGCGAGCTTGATCGGCGAGCATAACCTTGATAATGCCGCAACCGCAGCTGCTCTGTCTCTTGCTGTTGGTGCTGAGCCTGCCCTTGTTCAGGTGTCATTCTGTGCTTCATTGGTTCTCCTTCTGCACTAAACGATTCACAGGATTCACTTGCATCACTACAGGCCCTTCCTCATAGGTACATGCAAGTGTAATTCGCAATAGATCATAGCTCATCTGATCTTTCAGGCTGCAAAAAGTTGGTTTTGATACCAGCAGGGATGTGACCTTCATTAATGATTCCAAGGTTCGAGTTATGAAGGAAAAGGTCGAACTCTGCTTACAGCCAGCAGGCCACAAATGTGGAATCTACGATCGTTGGGATTACTGGCATTGGCACACGTCAGAAATCTGTTGTGCTTCTTGGCGGACGGGCAAAGGAGGGGCCATCATCACAGTTCGACCCGTTAGTTCCCTATTTGGAGCTGCATGGGTCAGCTGTTGTCTGCTTTGGGGAGGCAGGTAACATGATTGCAGACCGTCTTCTGGAGCGTGGCTTGTCAATTCCTCTCCAGCGATCAGTCTCACTGAAGGATGCAGTCAAGGACGCAGCAAACCTTGCACAAGCCGGGGAAGCTGTGCTGCTTAGCCCTGCATGTGCCTCATTTGATGAGTTCCGAGACTTCGAGCACCGTGGTGAATGCTTCACAGAAGGTGTGCGTGAAATTGTAGGGTCCTAGTGCAGCGACCGTTCGCCCCCGCCCACCAACACCTGTTTCATAGCACTTGGAAAATAGCACATGGAGAATCAAGTGCGTTGCCAACAGTCCATATGTGCTCTTTCTAAGCTACGGGCGCGCGGGACCACTCCTAGACCGTCAACGCTTTAACTTTACCCGTGCTGTTTGGGGTGAGAGCGTAACCCGCAGGGACTGGTGCCCTGATGGAGAAAAGGGGATGGGAGCCGAGCCTAGCTACGAGCCGAGCAGGCGCTTCGCGTCCACGCCCGTGCCGTAGCGGATGAAGATGCTCCTGCGAGAGGTCTGTGCGATCAGCACGATTACGATTGCGATGGGCTATAGGCGGGGGGAGCCCTGGCCTGATTACGATTGCGATTACGATCGGGCGGGGCTAGGCGGCTGCTGGCCCCCTCGCTTTGGGGGCGGGGGCTAGGAGGCGAGCTCTGGTCAAGTGGCTAGGCCGTGTCGGGACTAGGCGGGGGGAGCAGCGATTGTGTATAGGCGTGTGTAGACACAACACGCACCGCGCGGCGCCGCCGTCGCGGTCCGCCCGGAAGCCGCACCCGGGGCGGCACTCGAAGACCCTCTTCGAGCCGAGCCCGTAGTTGATCTTGCCGCACACCCCGCACGTCTTCGAGGTCCAGGCCTCGCAGACGAGCTGGAGCGTGCACGGCGGGTCCTCGTCCTTGGGGTGCCGCCGGACGGCGTGCTGCATGAGCTGCCGGAACCTGCGCAAAATAAGCATCAAGACCGCTTGGCAGAGGGAGTCGAAACGCAAGACCAGCGTACTCGTAGTGGCGGCAGTCGAGAGCCTGACGCGCCACCCATGGGAGCATCGCCCGCCCCTTGCGGGCGACCTGCAGGGGAAAGTGAGCGGAATTCCCGGGGCGGGCGCGCCGACAGAGCTCGCCGACCATCTGGCTGGTGCGGAACTCCGGCATGATGGCCATCCGAGCGTGCCCCGCGAGAAAACTACATCACGCGCTAAGGCTCTGCTACCATGCTACCACGCCGTTGCTAGTTACGTATCGAGCTAGGAGCGTAGGGGGGTCTGAGGGGCAGAGTTGTTCTTGGCCCTGTGGAAAGGGGGGGCGGAGGGGAGGCGGGGCGCACGGGGCGCTGGAGGTTGGCGGGGGGGTGGGGCGTAGGGGGGGAAGAGGGGCAAGGAGTGGGGTTCACGGGGCGCTGGAGGGTGGCAGGGGCGGGGCGCTGGATGGCGGGGAGGGGCGCTGGAGGGCGGGGCGGGGCTCCGGAGGGCGGGGCGGGGTGCAGGAGGGCACAGGGACTTTTCACATGCCCGTCGAGCTGCTGTGCTTGCTGCTGCTGCTGCTGTTGCTGTTGGTGCCCGGAGAACTGGATGGGCGCTGCTAGCGATTACGATCTGAGATTAGCTCAAACGTGATGATTATGATTGCGATTAGCGCTGGCGGGGGTGACGATCGCGATAACGTACGATTACGATTATTAGCTTTAGGCCTAGGCCCTAGGGCGGTTCATATAATTTCGAGTTCCAGGATGCTAGCTGCTGATCATTTCCGGAGTTCGTTTGAGGTACACATGCAGCCCGCATTTCTCAGAGTCTAAGCATTTGGACACGAATTCAAACCGCGAGTCCGGGCCGCGGGCAATGCGGCCGCCGCAGCCGTGGGCCCAGCCCACCAGCGAAGAAGCCCTTGAAGAAGAAAAAGAGTATGTATAAGACACGCCCAAGCCAGCCGTACGGTTTTGACAAAAGGCGAAGGACCCGAGGGCCCAAGGCACAAATGAACTAGGCCCCCTAAGGAGAGTACTAGTATTGCGCCTGCCTGGCGGCCCGCGGACACTGTAGCTAAGCGAGAGTGACCTCGTTCGTAAATTTCTGGCCAGTAGCCATTTAAAATCACCAGCCAGTCGAATCGCATGTAGATCTCAATGCTTCGACTTTCTCAAGTTTCAAATGCTTTCGAAGCCGTTGCTTGCCCACCCAGGCGCTCCTCTAGGTGGGAAGCCCATCGATCGAGTGCGCGCGGTTGCTTTAATTTGATTTGGGACTCGGATTGAGAGAGAAAGCAGTGGACACATCCACGCCAGCAAGCCTGGGTATATACGTCTGACAAAGGCGCAGACGCCCTGGTCTCGGGCGTTTTTCGATTTCGATCTGACCCTCCACGTCCTCAGCACATGCGCATGCGCAGGCAGACCGGATGTCGGGTCCCCAGGGCCCGTATAAGTAGGGACTTCCGCCACCGCCCCGAGACGGCCCCCGCCGGCTCAAGATATGGTCCGGCCGAGCCGCTGCAAACAGTGGCGCGTGGGGAGGGGGGCAACCCCCTCCCTGCCTGCAGCTGGCCGGACCTATCCGAGCAAGTTTTTTTTCCCGCCGGCTCAAGACGTCGACGCGATGCGGCACCCTGCGTGCAGGCAGTGCCAGGCACCTGCAGCTCGCCTAGGAGTTCCTGTGCCCCACACCTTGCTGAAGGCTGACAGCGTTCCATGGTTTAGAGCCAGAGTTGAGAACTACGGTTCAGCTACCACACTCCTGGAGCCGAGAGTACGAGGGCCACACAGGCCTCAAGAGTAAGATCACGGTTCTTCACGCCAACCCCTTCCAATCAAGGACAGACGAGGGGATTTTCAAAGCTCAAAGAAATGCTTTCGTGCACTGTACCGCACAATCGACCCAACTATGTACACACCCACTGCTTGCTGCGAAGACCCTGCCCTGCTGCTGCCGACGGCCGCTACATGCCCTAGCTAGATCTCTGCACGAACTGGTGCATGCCGGAGCCCGAGGGCAAAAGACGATCCACGCAGCCGGGTTCCTCCCTACCCGCTCCCCCGTCCCCGCCCCGGCTGCTCGAGGGACAAAGGAGAAAAAGAGGTGTCCAGAGACACCATGAGGGATGGGAGACGGAGCGTTTAGCCACCGAAGCTGGTGCGCGGTCAGAGCGATCAGGCAGCCCCGGCGGCGGATATCTACGGACCCGTAGAGGGTGCGGCCCTGGCGCTTGAGCGCGTACACGACGTCGAGCGCCGTGACGGTCTTGCGGCGGGCGTGCTCCGTGTAGGTGACCGCATCGCGGATCACGTTCTCAAGGAACACCTTCAGCACACTGCGCGGACAGCGAAGCTAAGCTGCGGGCCGCGATCTCTGCGGCAAAAACCAAGAAGCCCCGCACCCGCGAGTCTCATCGTAGATGAGGCCAGAGATACGCTTCACACCACCACGGCGGGCGAGACGGCGGATGGCCGGCTTCGTGATGCCCTGGATGTTGTCGCGCAGCACCTTGCGGTGGCGCTTCGCGCCGCCCTTGCCAAGACCCTGTGAACGCGCGCCTCAGCAATCCCGACCCGCTCCGGGGCTCACGAGGCTGGCAACATGCTGCACCTTGCCACCCTTGCCACGGCCCGACATGTTTGCTAGAGAATGGGGACCCTCGAAGACGGGCGGAGGGTGCTCCGCCTCGCTTTTTTTCGGCCTTAATTCCGAGAATTCTGCGCGTTTGCTGGTGCTACCCCGCTGAGCCGGCCTGACGGGACCGCGTCACACTAGTTTTTTCCTTTTTTTCCACGTACCAGAACACCGAACAGCAGCGCGGTTGCGCGCGGCTGCGGCCGCAGTGGCCGCCAGTCGCGGGAGTGCAGGCACCGCACTTGCTAGCGCTGCATGTGCTCTCTATACGCAGGCCTGCGTCCTTTGGACCGTTTTGGCTTGAGCCCTTCTCCGTGCTTGAGCCCGCGCCGTCTACCTGCAGCTGGCGCCGACATCTGCTCCGCCGTCCGACGGTCCAGCTCTGCGGCTGCCAACCTGCTTACGCTCGAGTACGCGACGCAGGCCTGGCGACTGGTTACGCATACACGGCTTCGCCTCGGGGCCCTCCTCGAAGGAGGCGACGAAGGTGCGAGTCATCCCGCGCGAGTGCTCCAAGCGCACGGCAATGCTCACTTGCCAATTCCAATCGACATCAAAGACGTCCCGCCTAGCTTCGCCCAACCCCGTCCCTAATCGTATTCGTAATCGTAATCGATATCAAAGACGTCCCACCTAGCTTCGAGACGACCCTTGCCAACAAGACGTGACGCCACACATGCCTTGGGGACACCTGTAGCTAGCTACAGTTTCCGCGGAGAAGCGTATTTACTCTCCTTACGGGGCCATGCAGGGCCTGGCCGGCCAGCTTGCTGGTGGGCTCTAAAAAATATTTCTCAGAGTGCCACACAGCGTATTTTGAACTCAGTAAAATCATCAAGCTTAACTACGCGAAATTGCAAGAGCCTGGCTTAGCTCAAGGAGTTCGGTGCTACCCGACATTGCAAGAGCCTGGCTTAGGCTCATTCGCTGGAGTTCATTGGCGGAGTGTGCCACTGAAGAAAGGAAATGCGAGACGAGCCCAGCATGCAGACACAAGAACACTTCCAGTGAGACGCCAGGGACATCAGGTTTTCCGAGAACGATGTCCGCAAGCCGCTTACTCTCCGATTTCCTGCACACAGCGTCAAGGAGCATCTCCTCAATGAGAGGATACAGTTTACCACCGATGCAGGCTGACATCATCGCCCTTGCCAGAAGTTGATAGGAGGTGTCCTGCCTGGAGGATTGCATCAACAAAAATCATTCCTGCCTATGAAAGAGAGTCAGAGTGGAAAAAACAGTCTCAAAATCTCATGACAAAGCCACCTCGAGAACCAGGAGGTGGGTGAATATGGACGGAACAGGATAAGTTGCCAATAATGTGTGAATCAGCGAGCACAGCGAGTGTAGCGGCTGTCTCCCAACAGCTTCAATAATAGCCTGCATGAAGAGCGCGAGCGTCTCTGTCTCCTGTTCCGCTTCAACTTCTTCCTTCTTCACATGTTGTCAGCATCCAAATCAAAAAAAACTGAGAAGAAAATTGCACCTCAGAACGTGAGTAGGATGCCGACAGGAGCGGGATACAGTTTGCGCATATGGAAGACAGAGTAGTGAACGCCTGTTCTTGAGAAAAATGGGGAAGCGACAAGGCCAAGAGCCTCTTCCCCTTCTTCATGCTGAACATCGTGACCAGGATCTCATTCTGCTCATCCGCTGCTTGAGCATCGCTGCAAGTCTATGAGACAGCTGCAATAAACCGGCGATCGACTTCCACACCTTTCTGCAATTGGTTCAACATGCAGGCACTGGAAAAGCTTTGAAACTGCGGCAGAACGTTGCTGCTCGTACTGGACCCTGCAAATCACTTGTTCTGCTGAGAGATTGGGAAAGTAGAAAGGAAGGAAGCGCACGCAAATGGTGCATCCGGCGCGTTGTTGAGGTTCTTGGTTAGATCTGACACATCACCAAGAGCGAGCAGTGCGTTCTCGATGGCCAGACGAGCGATGAGAGAAGCGCGACTTCGACTGTGATGTGCTTTTGCCTGTGCCTGTGAGCGGCTCTGCGCAGCTGGACGATCCGGAACTTGCTGGACAGGGCCTGGCGACTCCACAGCCGTAGCAGAAATCGTGCTCGTTTTTGTGGAGCCTGCGAGCAGTTTATGTATGCAGGAAATCGAAGATGCGTGGGCAGCTTGCCAATATGTCCGACAGGCGTGCTCAATGATTCTTCTGACAATTGGATCAGCTGCCGTGGGGCACGAATGTTGAAAGGTTGCGTGCGCCCCAAGACCGTTTGCCAAATAGCTGTGGGATGGTGAACCGCATCTTCTAGTCTAAATGTGTTCAAGATGATTACCAGGCTGTGCAGGCGGAGTGTTTTCCTTGCCACCGGCTCCACGATTGTCTTGTGATTGGAGACTCACGGGGATTTGGCGCATGTAGCCATCATCTGCAGTGCCGCTTAAAACAACCATCAGCCAGAAAATCCAAGAGAGTAAATGCGGCACCCAAGCGACTGGCACAGTAGTTTATATAATAATAATCATCCACAAACGGATTGGCCGTGTTGAGCTGCATTGACTGTTGGCGGATGATCACTTCAACCTCATCTTGTGTCATGTAGCTGTTTCCAATCACAGGCGGGCACCTGAATGCGGAATGAGCACACAGTCGAAATGAAAAGTCATGCACAAACCTGTCCTCGTACAAGAAACGATTCCCGGACCCTCCGTCCTGGCGGTTTCCTTGGCCGTAGTTGAAATTGAGACCGCGCCCAGGCTGCTGTAATAAGATTTCAGCTCAAGATATATCATGGGCATGCCATTTCACGCACGGGGTATTGAGAGGAAGGTGGTTGTTGATAAAGCCGGTGGCCCCCGCTCGCGTGATGGCTGTGGAACGCTGGAATGGGACGCGCATGCATCTCCAGAGGCGCTGCCGAAGTGGGATCGAGCGCAATTTTCCTTTCGGGCTCTTCTCGCGAAATAACTGCGCATACCCGATAGCTGTGGCTCACGTATGGGTGAAGACTGCACACGGCCGATGTGGGAATAGTGCTGGCGCTCGTGATCCGAGGCCAGCGGCGCGCCGTGGTCAACAGCGCATTGGTTCAAACGAGCTTCAAGATCTTCAAGTGCCAGAACTCCTGGAATTCGCCGCTCGGAACCGGGAGGTGGCGATGCCTGGCTTGCGATTGTGACAGGGATCTGGACGCGCGTTCAGACAGAGTGCGGAGGCGGGCTGCGGCAGTTGCGCGCCTCCGGATCAGCCTTCTCCGGCGTGGGCTTTGCGGTGACTCTCAGCTGCTCGAAGAACTCGCTCTGGCGGGCAAGCAGTTCCTGCTGCTTGTCCCAGTCGGCTCCGTCGACAACCGCGTCGCCAAAACTACAGCCAGAATCAGCGAACGAGTCGAGCGAGCGAGCACGGCGCATGGGACGCACGTTTCATCGTTCAGCTCGTCCAGCTCCTCCGTGTCATCGCCAGCTATGGGCGCAAGCTCATCCTCTTCGTCCATTCAAGCCGCTGCGTCTGCGTGAACTATGTCCGCTTTCTGGAGCGGCTTGCCCGCTGCGAACGAAGGAGCTCAAAGGGGTACGACTTGCGGGGTCAGCCGTCCTCCGGATCCAGCTAAATTTCGCTCTGGCTGCCCCCCTTGGAATTCACGTGATTCCTCGAATTCACGGTCACTTGATCAGGCGCATTTGAACACGTACTAAAAACGCAGGTCCGGGCTACAAGTGTGGGATGTACACTGCGGCCGCCGGCGCCACGGCCGCGCGCCCAGCCCACCAGCCGCTGAGCGAGCTGGCGCCGGCCGGCCGGGCCCTGCGCGGCCCCCTAAGGAGAGTAATGCATATGCGCCTCCCCGCGGACACTCTAGCTAGCTATGGCTACGTATACGTGTGCCCGCATGCACGGCGTGGCCATGGTGCTGCATCGCGTCTAGATCTTGTGGCGGCGGGGGTCGTCTCGGGGCGGTGGCGGGAGCCCCTACGCCGTGACGAGCCCTGGGGGGCCCGACATGGAGTCAGCCTGCGCATGCGGTGGGTGCCGGGGGGCGCGAAAAGGGGTCAGATCGAGATCGAAAGGTCTGGAGATCCAAGAAGAAGAAGAGTATGTATAAGACACGCCCAAGCCCAGCCGTACGGTTTTGACAAAAGGCGAAGGACCCGAAGGCCCAAGCGTGCGCACACAACTACGTATACCCACCTAGGCCTACCAGACTACTAGGTTGCTTCTGTAGTGCACTTCTCGTATGATGGGCATTCGATGGGAAAGTCGTTCATGTTCAAAGCCGTCATGTTCATGATCATGTTCAAAGCCCCCGATTTTAGATTCAGTTGGTTTGAATATCAAGATCTTTTGATCTCGATCTGACCCCTTTCTCTCGTAGGCCGGACTGGCGGTTTGAATTCGTGTCCAAATGCTACGCAATTAATTAAAGGTGCTCCAGTGCCAGCTGCTCTTTTTACGCTACGGGCGTGACCGGACCTCCTACCTCGGCGCTTTAACTTTACCCGTGCTGTTAGGGATAGAGCGTAACCCGCAGGGACTGGTGCCCTGATGCAGAAAAGGGAATCGGAGCCTATAGCTAGCTACGAGCTGACTCCAGCGAGCAGGCGCTTCGCGTCCAGTGAGCAGTGTCCTCGAAGGCACTGATGATAAAGCGTGAGCTTGCAAAAGATCCAGCTCTTGCAAACGAGTCTTGGGACAGGTATGCTCGTCTTCTACGCACCTCGGAATTTCTAAAGTCTCATTGCTTGCTCTCCTTCAGTGCGCATTGCATCTCTGCATCTTTATGTCGTCCGGTAGCCGATTGCATCGCTAACAAGCCGACCTTTCTGCCACCATTGCTAACTGCTGCCTGTCTTGGAGGAATTCGAAGCATTATCTTGACCACAATCTGTGTCCAGTTTACTCTTCTTGGAGGAACTCTCAACGCGATCGGTTGTGGCTCGTTTGCCGTACTGCTGAGGAACATCAGGTGTCACGGCTGAAGGTTTTTGTCCAGCGCTCCAGGCCATCATCCCCGCCATGCCACGTGGCATCCAACTTCGTGAAGGTTTTGTGGCATGTGGCTTGGCTGTTCCAGAAGTAGGAGAAGATGCAGCAGATGGTGCTGTTGGGTTGGCAGATCTTCCCATAGACTGTGCTGTAGACATTGGAAGATCTTGGTGGGTCTCGAATCTGTGCACTGCCTGGATCACGGGCTTTTGAAGTGGTGGTTCATGCTGAGCCACCACAGGCGCTGCATCACGCTGTCCAGTGACAGCACCTGAAACATTAGGCCCAGAAAGTTGAGCTTGTGGACTTGGTGCTGGATATTTTAAAGAAGCATTAATCCCGTTGTTCTGCATCTGCTGGGCGAATCGCCCAGGTCCTCCAGCAATCGGGTACATGGGAATGCCAGCCCCAGCAGCTGGTTGGGCGCCCACATGCTGTGACACCAGGCCAGGGGAATGTCTGATCGTGAAGGACTGTTGGTTATGCGATCCAATTGATGGATGCATGAGAGAAGCCGCCGCATGTGCATCGGGATTCTCGCCCAACAAGCCTGGCTGAGAAGACTGATTCGGAAGTCCGTGTGTCGAACGACCCATGCCATCCTTTCCAGCCGGATATCGGCGAGGGCCGCTGTAGTGTGCACCTCCTCGAGCACCTCGCGCCAAATCCATGGCACGTTCCCCAGCTTGATACAATCTCCCCTCGACTTCGTGATTCCGAGGTCGGTACCTAGTAGCTCCCATGATCACGGAGAATTTCCTCCAGAGCACGAAATTGCATGCGGTGGTAAGACGCACCTGTCCTCAGCTGGCTGCAGGGCAAATGGCCCTCGCCTCTGAACATCATGCATGTCTGCTGGCGCTGATGATGGCACAGAAAGTCCACACCAGTCATAAAACGTTTGCAATGCAAGCCGCCGATTCCATGTGTCTGCATCCATATCAGCTCAAGATGCAGAACAGCGCATCATTGGGCGGACTTGGGCTGGAAGGGCCGTTCCTGTTGTTGACAGACAGGATGGCACACACAGCCAGGGGCCGTTCAGGGTCTCGTAGATTGCAAAACACGATGCCCTCAAGTTCATCGCCTGATTGCAGACGATACTGTTCCACGAGCGATCTTGGAACATGGACCTTGGCATCTGGCAACCTGCGGGAGCCAACTACAACATCCAGAAGAAGGCCATGAGTTGGTTTGGACGAGCTGCCAGGCTCAGGTTCGCGACTGGAAAGATCATCGAGCTGAACTCGTCCTATCCAGCTGCTTTCCTCCACTTGCGCAAATCGAAGCTTTATGTTCGGGTTGCCCAGGTTTTCGTAGCTCAGAACTATGATCCCACGCCTGTTGGGTGCGCTTTCAACAGGACGATCACTGGAGTCCCGCTGTTGGCGTTCTCCTTCGTAGCGAGCTGGCCGGCCAGGTCCAGCTGCATTTGAATAACCTGTACCTGCAAGAGCACGTAAGCAAATAAGATCAGACACGTGAGCAGAATGGAAGTTCTTGCCACTGTAGGAGTTTGTCCGGAAGTTGTTCACGGATTTCGCAGGTGCTCCATCGACAGTGAGAATAAGGTCCATGACCAAGCATGGCTTGCCAGAAAACGTCTTTGGAGAAACAACCCCCTCAATCGACATCCCCTTCTGTAGGCCGTATCTGAAAAACTGTGAGTGGCAGAAATGCATACATATGCACAGTAATTCAAAATTGGGTTCTGCACTATAAAAAGCCACCTGCGAAGGACTGAGAAGGGAACCACGATCTCTTTTCGGACCCGCCTCCCAGCATTGCATGTTGCCCTCAAAACACCCCGGATTTCAGGGCGGTGCGGCATCCGTGACTGATGTCTGACAAGAAATGAAGTTCATGAAAAGGAAGATCGGATGATAGATTGATATATCCAACCCCTTACCCTGCATGCGACACTGGCGGTTGAATCCGCTCTATTTCAAGAAGTCCTTCCCATATCACTTCCGGATTGACGTGCGCAACAGCCTCACGATGGATGTCACGCCCTGCTGTCGATTCTTTATGTCTTGTTGAAGCGTTTTCCAGTCCAGTTTCCACATCGTCACCACTGTCATCCACTCCATCACGTGCTGAGCTCTGTGAACTCGAATCCTCGTAATCCAAAAAATCGTTATCAGGGGCCTCCACTCCAGCGCTAGCTCCTCCGACAGCTTTGCTGTTGTCATCCGCTTCTTGACCTGCTCTATCGTACTTCCCGCCCTCAATGCTCTGGGGCGAGTCGTCGCTTCCGCTCTTGGAAGAGGATTCGCTCTGGCTGGGACTACGGCTCCGGCTGCGACTGGGGCTACAGCTGCGACTGCGGCTGCGGCTGCGGCTGCGGCTGCGGCTGCGGCTGCGGCTGCGGCTGCGGCTGCGACTGCGGCTGCGACTGCGATCACAGTACCTGCCTCCGGAGCGTTCGCTGCTGCTTGAAGAGCTCGAGCTGCGAGCAGGGCTCGGAGACCGCCTATGCACCGGAGCATCTTCCAGGGCTTGCCCAAGGTGCGAAGGCCTTGCACCGCCGTGGCCGTCCTCGCCAAGCTTGCGCTCGAAGAGGTTCAACGCCGCGCGATCGAGATCGACCGGCACTGCGCCCGGCTGCGGTGAAGAGCTGGCGGGGTTGGCCCAGGCGACGGGGGCGTCGTAACCCTCAACGGCAGAAGGATCGTACATCTCTTCCTCTTCGAAAAACTTCCCACTGGCTGCCTGACCGAGGGCTTCTGATGATCCCTTGACTTCAGGCGCGGGCGGTGCGCTTTCGACTGCGGCACCGAGAACCGCGGTCGGTTCCAGCTGCGGCAACAAGATCAAGCGATAAACACGCAGCAGCGGCTGCATAGCCGCGCGCGCTCGAAGCGCGCGCGGACGCACGCTATCGGCGTCGCCCTCGTCATCGCTGACGAGCACCTCGGGCTCCACATCCTCTTCAAGTATCAAGCGCAACTCCTCTTCGCTTAGCCTCCGCCCGACCTCGAGCGGCATCACTTTCGAATTCACGTACCCACCTCTGTACACAAACGTGTGTGGACGTCACAAAATTTATTTTAGTCGAATCGGGGTTGATATAGCTATATATAGAGCGCGGTGCTTGGCTATAGCGGTGCGTACCGCAGGCGGAGGTCTTGGAACTGCTCTTGGAAGAGCATACGCATGATGAATCTCACACGATGAATATTTGATCAACTACAAAGATCTCGACAGGGGCAAATCACAGAGGGGGCAGGGCGAACTTCGGAGAGCATTACCCGCACAACCTTGACAGCGAAAAGCCCTAGATGTTGAGACAATGTTCAAGGTGAGTAAACATCGAGCTGAGGCACAGGGAAACAGTGTCAAAGGAAAGACCTCAAGCTGGTCAAAAAATGACAAAGACGGACCCACTGGATGCCCTTGCGCACACGCCGTGTCAGCAACTGTTAGATGGCTGCCACAGAAGGGGCAGGAATCCCGCAGTGGGAGGCCGGAGGCAGCTGCCGGAACGCCCGAGACAGAAAGTTGCGCCACCCGACGCCGACGGCCTTCTGCAGTTGCAAGATCTGCAGGGTTCATACCAGCTTCGACTTGCTGGCGAATCGCTACGACCTGTGTGGAGGATCTCTTAGCAAGCTGTGGGGCACAGCAGAGGGGGTTGAGACCTGGGGTAGAATGTGAGCATGTGCTGGATCGAGAACTGCATAGACAGACGCCGAGAGCTCCGTGCAATCAGGTCGAGCAGCCGCATACCACGCAAGCCAGTCTGCCATCAGAAGGGCGGACTGCTGTTCCTCCACTGGCACACCCATCAGGATAGTGGGTGGTCGTGCCCCAAGTACTGCACAACAATGCAGGCGCTGCAGCTCAAGGACATTCTGGGTCAGATTTGCCCTGTTAAGCTGTATGCTGTCGTCAAGGGTCATCTTCAAACGCACGTCAAAACGAGTGCCAGAAGGTCACAGAAGTGTGCCACACCTTTGCATGACGACGGATCTGTGTTGCGATGCGTAGCATGCGAGCAGATTCGCGTGTGACGTGTGCACTGAGCTGCATAAGGCAGAGCAGATAGAGAAAGCATGCAGTGACGAACCCAGGGGTGAAATACGAGGTTTCGAGGGCATCAGCAACAGATCGTATTAAATCGTCACGGTCCTCAGCCCGATGCGAGTTTAGAACGTCGACAACGTCCCACACATACAGTGGAGAGTCAGACCCTGGATCGGATCTCAACGTGGATTGCAGGCAAGTGTGAAGCAGACGAACCGGCCAAGCCATGCAGTGAGGAAACAACGTATTGGTGCAACCGGTCAATGTGGTCTGCTGGCCTGGAGCCAACATGAGCCCTCGTAAAAGGAAAGGGCAGGGAACTTCGCACCCACTTGCACAGTTCAATACAATAACATGGCCTGTTCGCTGCCTCGTCTCATACATGCGTCTCTTCCCAGACGGCACTTTCCTGAGAAGTTGCAAGTTAGAGACAGTGGAGGGAGATTGCATCGTCTAAAAGGCGCACTCGCGGCAGTAGGCCAGGAGTGCGGCGTTGTTAGAGATCCCAAGGCCGTAAATACCCTGAGAATGGCCACCACTAACAAGGTGCCCGAGAAGCTCGAGAGCCAGGGGCTCAGCACCCTCCACGGCCCTGCTGCCCTGCACAAACCAGAGCCGCACACTCCCATCGAGCCCACATGTGTAGATTGTTGTTCGCTCCTTTCCAAAAACGACTCCTGCACGACGGTGTGAGTTGCAAGCTCCCAAAAAATCAGATCGAAACATGATGCACCAGTAACTTGGCGATCATGGGCGTTGTGGGTACAGCATTGACGGGACGTGGGGATGGGCCCTGGTCCAGAGACGTCACCTTCCCAGAGAGCGACGCTCATACCTTTCGCTATCGCAAGCAGTGGCCGCTGCGCCAGGCAAGCTTGTTGCTGAGCCAACCTTTGAGGAAGGGGGTGAGGGCGGACCTGGCCAACGCTTGGTGCCGCCCAGGTCGTGACAGAGACAGGAGATGCTTCGGCTTCGCACACTAAAGAGGAGAACGTCACAAGGAGGCCTGCGCCTTGGCTGCCATCCTGTGCCCCAGCCGTTGCCCCTAGAGCTGCACAGAAGTGGTACACTCGGACAGAGCCATCTGCCCCGCCGACTGCAAGCAATGCTGCGTCGTGAAGGGCTTCTGTAGCGTCCCATCAGCAGATCCGGCACAGTTTGGCGGGCGTGCCTGCTCACCTCCGTGGGGCCCGATGGATGGCGACCATCCTGCTGACGCGACCCAGGAGCACTCGCTTGCAAAGGTGGTTACAAGCTTTGGTGCCGAAGCAACGCTTCCCGTAGCTTCACTGCATAGAGAGTGAGCGTGACCGGCAGTGGCTCAGCTCTGCAGTCGCACTCAAGGCCAGGTAGCCGGTGCCGGAAGATGTTCAGAGTGCCGCTCTTGCATCCGATGCACAGGAGCACAAAAGGTGGCTCAGGGACGGAAGCCTGGTCTGGCGTGAAGACGGGGGACCAGCATGCCACTGGAGGCGAACGCAGTGTCAGCACGCCTCCGAGCACTCCAAGCGGGGGAGCATGGCGCACTTGTGGGGCTAACGAGCTCATGTCTCCTCACAAATTCATCAGCGGCAACCTGCAGCCGCCATCGGAGCACGACGTTTTGGGGGTCGAGGGAGCTCGCACGACATCGTCCGGCTTCCCCTGGTAGTTCACGTTATCAGGTCCTGTGGGGATGAGAGACATGGAGGTCTCCGTCTTCTTCGGCCTTCCAATGCGCTTTGTCGACACACTGAGATAGTCCTTATGCTTCCGCTTGACACCCATTTTGCCGTCCCTCCCGTCGTCGTTCTCGTTGTCTTCAGCCTCGGGAATCGCCGAGACGCTGCTGCGAGTCAGAAGGGGAGTGGCTGGTAAGGCGGAGTTGACGCACTCGAAAGACGCGAAAGATGGGACGCCGTGTGCGAGGGCTGGGGGGGCACGGAAGCACGTCTGCATCACGTACATGTAGAGCTGATCGGACAGGTTTGCGACCTTTGCAGGGTGTGAGGTAGGGGCGAACAGCGGAGTAGATAGCATGGCACGGGCCTGGCGCCACTCGGACGTGCAGCGGTTTGGAGGCGGCGCCAAGATTTGGACCTGGTAGTCTGTGGTGCAAGCCACAAGCAGACAGCTGCGCGGAGAGCTTAGCTAGCGCTTTAGACCCGGGGTGCGAAGGCCGACCCGCCACCCGCGGCGCAGCCTGCCGGCGACCAGTCGATTGAGCGGTAGGCGATACGAGTTGCAGTTTTTAGGCCAGTATTGCGCTCGAAATTCGCGGGGAGTAACTGGTTGTCGAAGTGATCTGTGCGCTCGCGTTCAAATCCGCGCGAAACGTTCGTTCATCGAGACGAACCAGCCTTGACCGGCTTCCCGACCTCGAAGAACTTCTTGTCCGCGGGCGCACGGATGATTCCGCGCGGGTTCCCAAGCTCGTGCGGGTCCTGAGGACGCGCACGCCGCAACGTCAGAGCGCACGGAGGGGGCGCACGGAGCGCATGGAACCATACCAGCACGTTGATGATATGGGAGAGACCCACGGCGATCAAGTTCTCGTCGGGAGACCAGCGCAGACACATCGGGTAAATCGGCCCTAGGGGCGCGTCGGTCGGGCGTGCCGGATGCAAAAAGCGGCTGTACCTGTCATCGAGCGCCCGCTCCCAATGACCTGGGAGCCCGCCATTTGCCGCTGTGCGGCGGCTGTCACGGGCTGTGACCAGTCGGGGTACGCGTTCGAGTCCTCAACTCTCGCGGCTTCCACCGCATTGCGTTCGTCGGCGATCGGCGTCTGTTCTTGCACCTGCACAAGAAGCAGCGACGGGATCCGCACCCCGCCCTGCAGGGGCTTCGAATTCGGCGATCGAGCGCAGCGCGCTGTGCAGGCGCTAGCGAGAGCGTTGAGAGAAACGATCCAGGACGAGCTTACACTTGCGCGTTTGCGGCTTTGGATCGTCTATGGAGGAGGATACGTCGGCCGGGCCGACGGAGCAGCGTAAGAAGGGCAAGCACCGGCGCGACAAGCCCTGGGACGTAGAAGGAACTGACCACTGGAAGGTATGCTCGCGCTGGAGGCTGCGTGCGTGGTGCAGAATCTCAGGCAGCGCTCGCAGATCGACCCGTGGACACAGGAAGACAACAAGGCGCCCCTCCTGGAGGAGAGCTCCTTCGCGACCCTCTTTCCACAGTGAGTTGGCGTTCTCAGCTCGGCCAGCACCTTTTTTCGGCTTGCAAGCCGACGCTCGTTCTCCAGGTACCGGGAAAAGTACCTGAGGGAAGTATGGCCGCTCGTCACTAAGGCCCTTGCTGCACACGGGATCGCATGCACTCTGGATGCGGTGGAGGGGTCGATGAGCGTTAGAACTACTCGGAAGACGTACGACCCTTTCATCATTCTGAAAGCTCGAGACCTTATCAAGTTGCTTGCTCGGAGTGTGCCGTTCCAACAGGTGCTCCACCCGCCCTCATAGTTGGTGCTGCTGTCCTCACGCGCGTTCAGGCGGTGAAAATCCTGAACGATGAGATGCAGTGCGACATTGTCAAGATTGGTGGCATGGTGCGCAGTAAGGATCGGTTCATCAAGAGGCGCCAACGCCTCATCGGTCCAGACGGTGCAACTCTAAAGGTCAGCTCTTTTTGAATTTCCGCACTCTATAACGCGTCTGAATGACGCAGGCCATTGAGCTACTGACTCAGTGCTACGTGCTTGTCCAAGGCAACACTGTTGCTGTCATGGGGCCATACAAAGGCTTGAAGGCAGTAAGGAAAATTGTGGAAGAGTGTATGCAAAATATACATCCTATCTACAATATAAAGGTGCATTTTCAAGGTCGTGTGGTTTGTTTGTGCATGGAATGGTGGTCCTGATTGCCTCTGTCGTCGAAGGCACTGATGATAAAGCGTGAGCTTGCAAAAGATCCAGCTCTTGCAAACGAGTCTTGGGACAGGTATGCTCGTCTTCTACGCACCTCGGAATTTCTAAAGTCTAATGGTAAGTGTCTGCCAGGTTCCTACCAAAGTTCAAGAAGAAGAATGTCAAAAAGCAGAAGACGAAGCCAACCAAGAAAGAGAAGAAGGAATACAACCCTTTCCCGCCTCCACAGCAACCGAGTACGGTTAGCCACTTTGTGAATAAGCAAACCAAACTTAGCGAAACTCATCCCTTGTGCAGATCGACCTGCAGCTGGAGTCTGGAGAATACTTTCTCAACACAGATGCAAAGAAAAAGCAACAGGAGTCCAAGAAAAAGCAACAGGAGTCCTCCAATGTATTCACAGAAAGCAGCAAGCCAGAGCGACAAAACGAAACCGCCAAGATTGCTGAGAAGCTTAAGCGGAAGGCAATTGACGTTAAGACGGCATTGGCTGCCAGCGACGATTCGCAGTACATTCTCTCTCAATCAAAAAAGAGCAAGAAGTAGCTGAATCTTGTTTCAAGGCTCAAGTTCCCCAAGGCTCTCTTTTGATTGCCATTGCGATTACGATTAGGGGTTGGACAACGAAGCTGAAGGATGGGGGTCTTTTTGATTGCTGCTAGCGGGCTGCGGGCGCTCGCCGAGTCGAATTTGAAAGCGGAATTTGAAAAGCAACTTCGGAAGCTCGCAAGCGGAAGAGGAGGCTCGAAAGCGGAAAGCTTGGGGGAAATTTTAAAGCTTTGGGGAAGAGAGAGAGGAGGCTTTGGGGGAAGGGGGGAGAGGGCGACGCTGCGGCACGACAACGAACACGAAAGTTGGACGAAAGTTGGACGAAAGTTGGACGTCGTAATCGCAACGTTAACGTTAACTCTGATTCTGATCGTAATCGCAACTCTGATTCTGATCGTAATCGCAACGTTAACGTTAACTCTGATTCTGATCGTAATCGCAACTCTGATTCTGATCGTAATCGCAACGTTGACGTTAACTCTGATTCTGATCGTAATCGCAACTCTGATTCTGATCATCGGATCGTAATCGCAACTCTGATTCTGATCGTAATCGCAACTCTGATTCTGATCGTAATCGCAACGTTAACGTTGACGTTAACTCTTCAGAATCATTTTTGACACATTCTCATATTCATTTTTGGCACATTTTCATTCAAATATTAATAGCTTGATCTCGCTGCGGGACGTGATGAGGCCGGAGAGCCCCGATAGCTTCGACGATGTCTGGACTCGTGCGCGCCCGGAGTGCCTGCTGAGCTGCAGCTGGCTGCCAGCTGCATGCAGTGCGCGCTTGTCAACTCGGAACCCTGGGGATTTCGTGGGTCGGCGGTACCCCCCCGGGACCGGCGTGCGGGGGGGTCGAGCCAGGCGTGGCCCGCCACGGGTACGCCGACCCGCCACCGCCACGCGTGACTCCCGTGACTCCCGTGGCACCCGTGACGCGGGCGGTGGTCGGACCGGCGGCGAACCGGCGAGTGCGCGTCCCCGTCACAATCACCCCCCGTCCCCGTGCCTCCCCGCACCCGTACCCCCGCACGCCTCGCCCCCACCCGCCCCCCGGTCGCTCCCAGGGGGGGTACCACCACCCTCGAAAAACGCAGGGTATTAGGACGACAAGCGTACGTACCCGAACAGGGGGGGTACAGATCGCGGGCCTTTCTCCGCCGCAATGGTGAGCCGGCCCGCGTCGCTGCCGAGCATTCTCGTTTTCTGCTATGGAAAGCATAGCTCTGGGTGCCCGACCGCAAGCCGCTTCTGCGTTGACGACCGCCACAGGGTGTCAACAAGAACCAATGGATTGAGGAGTGGGCATACATGCGGGAGGTGTGTTTCTCGCTCGCACGCTGCGGCCACAACGCCCGTTCGCTAACGCTGCGGCAGAACACGCATAGGACCTTCAAGATGACGCCGAAGAACAGCGTGCTCGGCCTCATCTTCGCCGTCGCTGTCCCTGCCGTTCTGTACATCCAGGCCCGCGCGGACCAGGTGCGACCGGTTTGCTGTGCGCGCTGTGCCGGTCCCCGCTCTCAGTGCCACTCGAATCGCCGCGCAGGCTGCCACTGACAAGAGGAATGGCCGGGACTTTAAGTACTTGTAGATGTAGTGTATTAAAAGCCAACGAGCTCGGCTCCCGTATACGCAACTGAGTCCAGACGAGACTGTGTTTCGTTTCTATACTGCGCCGTAGCGTTGCCCGGCCTCGCAGTCACTGCCGGCGCCAGGCTCACCGCGGACCCTAGCGGATCGTGCATGAAGTGGATCGAGTGATTTCTATATGCCTGTTTGGGCTATACCTAGGAAGGTGCGGCCCTCGCCGTTGCCAGCCCTGCCGTTAATTTGCTTGAATTGCATCGATCGAGTGCGCGCGGTTGCTTTAATGTGATTTGGGTCTCGGGGAGAGAGAGAGAGAGAGAGAGAGAAAGCAGCTGCAGTGGACACATATATATGCATCCACGCCAGCAAGCCTGGCCATGGGTATATACGTATACGTATATATACGTCTGACAAACTTTGAAAGCCACAGACGCCGTGCCCTGGTCTTGCAATTGGGCGTTTTTCGATTTCGATCTGACCCTCCACGTCCTCGAGCTCAGCGCATGCGCAGGCAGACCCCATATGCATGTCGGGTCCCCAGGGCCCGTATAAGTAGGGACTTCCGCCACCGCCCCGAGACGGCCCCCGCCGGCTCAAGATATGGTCCGGCCGAGCCGCTGCAAACAGTGGCGCGTGGGGAGGGGGGCAACCCCCTCCCTGCCTGCAGCTGGCCGGACCTATCCGAGCAAGTTTTTTTTCCCGCCGGCTCAAGACGTCGACGCGATGCGGCACCCTGCGTGCAGGCAGTGCCAGGCACCTGCAGCTCGCCTAGGAGTTCCTGTGCCCCACACCTTGCTGAAGGCTGACAGCGTTCCATGGTTTAGAGCCAGAGTTGAGAACTACGGTTCAGCTACCACACTCCTGGAGCCGAGAGTACGAGGGCCACACAGGCCTCAAGAGTAAGATCACGGTTCTTCACGCCAACCCCTTCCAATCAAGGACAGACGAGGGGATTTTCAAAGCTCAAAGAAATGCTTTCGTGCACTGTACCGCACAATCGACCCAACTATGTACACACCCACTGCTTGCTGCGAAGACCCTGCCCTGCTGCTGCCGACGGCCGCTACATGCCCTAGCTAGATCTCTGCACGAACTGGTGCATGCCGGAGCCCGAGGGCAAAAGACGATCCACGCAGCCGGGTTCCTCCCTACCCGCTCCCCGTCCCCGCCCCGGCTGCTCGAGGGACAAAGGAGAAAAAGAGGTGTCCAGAGACACCATGAGGGATGGGAGACGGAGCGTTTAGCCACCGAAGCTGGTGCGCGGTCAGAGCGATCAGGCAGCCCCGGCGGCGGATATCTACGGACCCGTAGAGGGTGCGGCCCTGGCGCTTGAGCGCGTACACGACGTCGAGCGCCGTGACGGTCTTGCGGCGGGCGTGCTCCGTGTAGGTGACCGCATCGCGGATCACGTTCTCAAGGAACACCTTCAGCACACTGCGCGGACAGCGAAGCTAAGCTGCGGGCCGCGATCTCTGCGGCAAAAACCAAGAAGCCCCGCACCCGCGAGTCTCATCGTAGATGAGGCCAGAGATACGCTTCACACCACCACGGCGGGCGAGACGGCGGATGGCCGGCTTCGTGATGCCCTGGATGTTGTCGCGCAGCACCTTGCGGTGGCGCTTCGCGCCGCCCTTGCCAAGACCCTGTGAACGCGCGCCTCAGCAATCCCGACCCGCTCCGGGGCTCATGAGGCTGGCAACATGCTGCACCTTGCCACCCTTGCCACGGCCCGACATGTTTGCTAGAGAATGGGGACCCTCGAAGACGGGCGGAGGGTGCTCCGCCTCGCTTTTTTTCGGCCTTAATTCCAATAATTCTGCGCGTTTGCTGGTGCTACCCCGCTGAGCCGGCCTGACGGGACCGCGTCACACGAGTTTTTCCTCTTTTTCCACCAGAACACCGCACGAACAGCAGCGGTTGCGCGCGGCTGCGGCCGCAATGGCCGCCGGTCGCGGGAGTGCAGGCACCGCACTTGCTAGCGCTGCATGTGCTCTCTATACGCAGGCCTGCATCCTTTGGACCGTTTTGGCTGTGAGCCCTCCGTGCTTGAGCCCGCGCCGTCTACCTGCAGCTGGCGCCGACATCTGCTCCGCCGTCCGACGGTCCAGCTCTGCGGCTGCCAACCTACTTACGCTCGAGTACGCGACGCAGGCCTGGCGACGGGTTACGCATACACGGCTTCGCCTCGGGGCCCTCCTCGATGGAGGCGATGAAGGTGCGAGTCATCCCGCGCGAGTGCTCCAAGCGCACGGCAATGCTCACTTGCCAATTCCAGCGCCGCGGCTAATCACTGGTCGCCTAGCTTGGCGTTTGCTGCGCGCGGCGAGCGCTCCTTTAGCGCTCCACGCCTCTCCGCGCCACAGGTCCCTGAGTGGCGCGGCGAAAGCGAAGACGATCGTCTGGCGGCTGGAAGACCTCGAGAACGCGCCGCCAGACCCTCCTTTCCCGACGGTGGGCCCGCCCCCTGGTCCCATCCGGCCTGGTCCCACCCCCTCGCCCCCATGTCCCCCAGACCCCCCCGCCCTCTCTTTCCTCCCCGACCACTTTCTCACCGACCCACTAAGCCCGGCGGACCTTCCAGGCACGCTCCCGTCGAGCGCGCCCCCAGCACAGTGTCTGCCGCGCCGGCGACATGGCGGGCCATACTTAGCTTGTAGAGCGCCTCCGAGGCCGGAGCACAGCTACAGCCGCAGGTCGTTTAATCGTCCAGCATCTCTTGTCTGCTACCTAGCACCAGGATAGACCCTCCAGCTATTTCCATATCAGAGCTCCACACGATGTCCGAAAGGCTTAGTCCCGAGGCAAATCAGAGGAGGCAGGACTCCAAAAGAAAAAGCACTAGACGTTGATACAATGTCAAGGTGAGGAAACATAGAGCCGATGGACATTCAGCAATCAAGGTGCACGACATAGCTGGAAGCAAGTTAGATAGAAAAAATATCACGCTTTGCAACAGTACTCACTCTGTCAGGGGACCGATGCTCTGATGTCCGCTGATCCTTGCCTGCTCGCTCTTCACGCCGCCCGGAAGAAGCACTTTCCCGGTCGAGTCCATCACCCAGCCCCGTTGTTGGCAGACTGGAACGGGTCAGTGAACCACTGAGCACTCACGCATCCTGCACACACGCACAGGTAATGGTTTGCGCGGGGGACAGGCCCAGGGCCTCTGCACAGTTTTGCAGAAGCAGAGACGTGTACGCTTTAGCAAGAAGTGCCCAAGTCCGGCCTCGAACAGACTCTGCTATAGAGTCAAACCTTGCGAACAACATGAGCGTGGAGGTCGCACCTTGTAGGGCGACAACGAGCGGGCTCAGCTCCGCGCTCCAGCTCCCCTGTACAAGCCCCCTCTGCGCCAGGGCGTAGTCCTTCCGCCACAGATGCTGCGCCACCACCCACATCGCCGCAAACTCCCCGCACTTCTTGGCGGCCGTCGCTCTCTTCCAGAAGAAGCGCGCTCGGCTCCTGCACGAGCCTTCAGCCCATGGACCGCTTCGTGCAGTGCCAGTGCGCACAGGTCATTCTCGATGAGGTACGCGCAGAGCTGGATCGCGTACAGTGGATCCGGCAGGTCGGCCGATGCGTGTACGGACTCTGCGCACTTCGGAGATTCGGTGCCGCGCCGACGGCACAACGCGACTCGCCCATGGGCGCACCTGAAGTTCGTACGATTCGCATGCTGTTGCCAGTCCGCTCAGATCGCCACTCGCGACGATGCGCCGAACCACATCCATGGAGCGCCTGAGTCTCCGCTAAGAAGAAGTTGCGACGCTGTACCCCCTGGGCTGTCCCGACTCCCGACTCCCGACAGTCCCGTGCCCAGCTGTCACAGGGCTGTGTGTAGGCCGCCCATCCGAGTCATGCTGAACGCAAAGATGCAGAAGGCGAGTCTGCGCTGGGCGCTCAGCGCGCGCTCGGCGCGCTTGGCGCTGGTCGCTCCGTCGGCTGAACCTGCTCCCTCGCGCAGTCCGGCCAGCAGGCCGACCCCGAAGTGACGAGGCAAGACCAGCAAAACATTAACGCGTTCAACAGGTACGCGAGCCCGCGTCTAGGGCGGGCTTGCGCCTAAGCCGCGCTTCGCGTGGCCACGCAGGTTAAATCAGCGCTTCCACGAGCTCGAGGACGAGTTGAAGGCGAAGAAGGTAATCGTGCACCTCGGTCTGTGCTGCTATCCTGGATTCGAACGTCACTGCAGGATGAGCTGCAGAATTTGGAGGACGCAAGCAGCGACCTTATGATGTGCGATGACGATGACATAGTAAAGTGAGTTTGAGTCGCTGTCGTTGGTACATCCTGTAAACCGGCATGCTGTTTAGATATCAAATGGGGGAGGCTTTCGTGGACGTCAAAGCCTCCGTAGCTCAAGAGCTTGTGGACAAGTCAAAAGAAAGAGTTCGCAGTCATATTACATCATTGTTGCTGTGTATTGCGTCCCAGCTGCCAAGCAGGTGCAAGGCCAAGTTGACACTCTGGTGGACAGTATTGCCTCAGCGAAATCAAAGATGGAAGAGCTCAAGAAAACACTCTACGGAAAGTTTGGCAACGCAATTAATCTTGAGGTCCATCTCGATTTCTTTCCCTCTTCTCCACAACTAATTAGCTCTCAGGAGGAGTCTTAGTTTAAGAAGATCGCCAGAGTTCGTTCTGACAGGAGCTCGCTTCCTCGTTCGGTGCGCGATGCGGCGTATAGACACATGATGTCAGCTTGCATTTGGACACGAATTCAAACCGCAAGTCCGGGCTACAAGTGTGAGATGTACACTGCGGCCGCCGCGGCCGCGGGCCCAGCCCACCAGCGAGCTGGCCAGCCGGGCCCTGCGAGGCCCCCTAAGGAGAGTAATGCGTAATGCGCCTCCCCGCGGACACTCTAGCTAGCTAAATAGCTACATGTGCCCGCATGCACGGCGTGGTGCTGCATCGCGTCTTGTAGTGGCGGGAACCGTCTCGGGGCGGTGGCGGGAGCCCTTACGAGCCCAGGCCTAGGGGGGGGGGGGGGGGGGGGGGGGGGGGGGGGGCCGACATGGAGTCAGCCTGCGGACTGACCACCCAGACATCGATTATTAGACCCGGCTTGTGGCGCCAGCCGACTGTGGCGCCAGCCGACTGTGGCCGGTGGGGTGGGCCCACCGCGCGATCGCGAGGCCATGCACGTGTTAATGATCCCCCGGCCTGGCGGCCCATCGATACTACTCGGATATCGATATCACGTGCACTGGCCAACCTTAAGCTTGCAAAATTGACTCAGTACTAGTGAACCCCGGGCCCCCGCGGCCGTCCAACTTAATATAAGCCGCTGAGCTTGGCAATCAACTGGCAACTTAAGCTTGCAAATTGATATCGATAGTACTAGTCATGATCCGATGATCACTGAGTATCGATATCCATATCATATACTATGATAATCATCACATGGCATTGAATTACCAAGTTTAAGTTATATAAACAGCATCATGGCATCGAAGCCTCGAGCTCGGAAGTCCGACGGTCCAACTCAGACTCCCTGCCAGGCTGGGCCCGCTTACTAATAAGTGAGTCCCGTCCAGGGCTTACTAGTTACTGAGTCAGCGGCCGGGCTAGCCTAGTAGCTGCTCAGCCAACTTGCAAGCATTGCAATTGATCCGATGATCATGAATTCGAAGTTAACGTTACAAGTTCTGAAATCGAAATTCGGATATCAAACGAACTTCGGAAGTACCGTAGTACTACGGTACCCCGGTAGTACATCATGGCATCCCGCGTCTATAGCTATAGCTATAGATACGCCCGTTCGGCCAAATCGAAATTGACTAGTACTTGGCGAAATCCGATCGCGATGATCATATGAATCGAAGTTCGTCCCCGCCGAGTCCAGCTGCACTACGGTAGATCTCCAAGAATTCGAAGATGCCCTATGGCTAGGCGCCCATGCCGCGCAGTGCTTTGAAAGAGTTTGAATATAGAGTATTCATGCCAGTCCTGGCAGTGCATCAATTCTGAAAATGCCATCTACAAAACTCTCCGAGGCTCATCGCGCGCCGCCCTTTCCCCCATGGGTGCTGTCGCCAGGGCTCTGGCCCCCTGCTGCGTCCTCTTCATCCTCGTCCTCATCCTCGGCGACCGTCTGGGGCCGCAGGATTCTTCGAATGGACGCCCCGCTTTTGAGCGTCGCGGCGGCGGCTGCAAGCTGCTCTGCATGTTTCGCCTCCATCGCCGTCTGGCACCGGATGTCGGGCGAGTGGGCGCAAGGAGGGGAGGCTCTGGGGCCAGCGGGCAGCGCACAGTGTGTATACGCTCCTCGAGGATGGAACGCGCTTCGCTGAGAAAGGGTCAGACGCGAAAAAAAAGGATCTGGGATTTCTGGGGATTCATTCAAAGGGGAGTGGCTACCGCTGCATAGCTGCAACGATGGCGGCGTGCGCTTCACGCACAGCCGTCAGCTGGTCTGCCAACTCTTGTACCCGCTGCCGCATTTTCAGCGACGCGTTGTACGCCGCCGCAACCTGCACTCAATTAGTGTTCGAGAGATGGAGGGGGGGGGGGGGGGGGGGGAAAGGGGGGGAAAGGGGGGGGAGGGGGGAAAGGGGGGGAGGGGGGGGGGCGGCGCCTCGTCGACGTCCACCATGCCGCCGGGCGGGGCGGCTGAGCTCCCGCTCCCTGCTGTCGCCACGCCCGGCTTCTCCCGTTGATGAGTCTGCCCCGGCCCCGCCCGCGAAAGCTGCGCCCCGGCGGCCGGCATCGCCGCCGGCGCCGCCACCGTGTTTCGGTGGAACAAATTTGTCCAGCGCTCTGCGACGGAAGAGGTTCAGATGGGGAGAGAAGGACGGAGTGGGGAGGGAGCGCGCTGTCGAGGGCATCGACGTCCTCGAGGAGTTTGGTGAGGACAGGGCGCGCCGTCTGCGCGACGCTCGGGAGGCCCGACGAGAGGCCGAATAGGGCGGTGAGGAGGAGCTGCCCCGAGAGGGGCCGCCCCCGCGCCAGCTCGTCGGGCACGACCAGCCCGGGGGGGACCCCAAGGCTCTCCAGACCCTTACTCAGCGCGTCCACCTGCGGCGGCCGCGC